>VSMD01020283.1:0-21478 GCA_008750895.1 Mirza zaza
TTGCCCAGGCTAGAGTGAGTGCTGTGGCATCTGCCTAGCTCACAGCAACCTCAAACTCCTAGGCTCAAGTAATCCTCTGCCTCAGTCTCCTGAGTAGCTGGGACTACCGGCACACGCCACCATGCCTGGCTAATTTTTTCTATATATATTAGTTGGCCAATTAATTTCTTTCTATTTTTAGTAGAGACGGGGTATTGCTCTTGCTCAGGCTGGTTTCAAACTCCTGACCTCGAGCAATCCGCCCGCCTCAGCCTCCCAGAGTGCTAGGATTACAGGCGTGAGCCACCGCACCCAGCCAGGGGTTCTATTTTCAAAGCTCTGGAGAACCCATAAATCTGCATTTATTTTTTATTTATTTATTTATTTTTGAGACAGAGTCTCACTCTGTTGCCCGGGCTAGAGTGCTGTGGCGTTAGCCTAGCTCACAGCAACCTCAAACTTCTGGGCTCAAGCAATCCTGCTGCCTCAGCCTCCTAAGTAGCTGAGACTACGGGCATGTGCCACCATGCCCGGCTAAGATATATATATATATATGTGTATATATATATATATATTTATTTATTTTATTTTTTTTTAGTTGTCCAGCTAATTTCCTTCTATTTTTAGTAGAGACAGGGTCTCACTCTTGCTCAGTCTAGTCTTGAACTCCTGAGCTCAAATGATCCGTACAATCCTGATGTCAATTATCCAGGACCCACCCTTTAGAACACCTGCAGGAGTGGAGGGACTGACCGAGTGACAGTGCTCCATAGAAACAGCCTGTGGGGGCTGTCACTATCCTCTTGTTACCACTCGAGACATCCTAACGATGTAAATATTAGGTACAATGGTAGATGTTCACCTTGTGGTTATTTTCCTCCTTTTCAAGGAACAAGGTGGGCCCACTATGGTTCTGAGCAGACCTGAGAGGAAAGGCAGGTGTGTGAGCAAGAGGAGGGAACTTGAGGTCCTTCAGGTCTCTCTGCCCCACCCCCTAAATGAGGGCAGCAGGGTGCACGCGGAAGGCAGGGCTGTGCACCCCAGAGACCTGGGATGAGCTCTGGCTCCACCTCTAAGCAGCTGTGTCAACAGCAAAGTCACTGGTCCACTCAGTCTAGCTCCAGCATCTATCAAACAGAGGAAACTACTGCAAAAGCAACACAGTAGAGGAGGTAAGTTGAATACCCTTATGCAACAAAACACTTTGAAACACTGGATTAAAAAAAATGTTTCATAACTTTGTTTCTTCATCTGTAAAATGGGGATACTAATGTCACCTTTGTCAGAGGGATGTCATGAAGAATAAGCAAGTCAAAACCAGTAAAGTGTTTACAACAATTTCTGGTATAATAATAATGGCATGCCCCAGGATTCAAAAATAGAGAAAAGGGGGGGAGGGGGGAAAGAGCATTTATTGAAACCTTAAAATCTGTACCCCCATCATATGCCGAAATAAAAAAAATAAAATAGAGAAAAAGTCACACCTGTAATCCTGATACTTTGGGAGGCTGAGGTGGGAGGATCTCTTGAGCCCAGGAGTTCGAGGCTGCAGTGAGCTGTGATTCTGCCACTGTACTCCAGCCTGGGTGACAACCAGACCCTGCCTCCAAAAAAAAGAAGGGAGGGGGAGAGCAGAGTGCCATGGGCTAATGGCTTGGAATTTTCTAGAAATGCACCCAGACAGGAATCCTCAGAGTCAGGAAGTATAAAAGGCTTCACAGAGGAATAAAAGAATCGAACGTGAACATGCCCAGCCCGGCAGCCTGACACACAGCAGGCCCCAGATAAAGGCTGGTTCCTCCCTTCCCAGCACTTGTTGGTCTCTCCTTTTGCCACCTGGGCAGTGCCTCTGTCCCAGCTGGGCACGTCCTTTCTGCCTGCCTGCTCCCAGGCCTCTCTAAATCCCATTCACTCCTTTGCAGTAATGATTATTCTTTAAAGTCATCCCCAAAGCACACAGCAGACCTGGGAGCCTTTGCCCTGGAGGCAGTGGGGTGCAGGGCCTGGCTGGTGGGAACGTGAGGGCAGGCTGGGGCTGCTCAGGAGCACAGGACCCAGGGAAGCCCAGACAGAGGGAAAGCCGCTCACTCTGGAGACAGGAGGCAGTAGGGAGGAAAGCCTGGTTCAGGGGAGGGAGGCTGAGTACAGTGCAGAGTTCTCAACTCTGCAGGCTGGTGGTTAGAAGAGTCTAACGATAGTGCCCAAGAGGGGTGAGGGGCTGCCAGGAAAGCAGTTTCAACCCAAGCTGAGGGCCTACTGGGCCAGATGGAAAGGAGCCCACTTCTGGGGATGCAGAAGCCTGGAGTCGGGTGAGAAGGGCTGGGACCCAGGCTCAGGTTACAGGAGGAGCCAGCCTGGCTCCAGCACCACCGGAGGTGCCCGGGGACTGCTAGAGGAGTGTGAGCGGTGCTTAGCAGGGTTACCCACCTGAGTAAGATGAGAGCAAGCCTGTAACCGAGCTCTTCCAGCCCAGTCTCTACAGGAGATCTCACACTCTGCAGCAATGCACCTGCAACTCGCAGAGGCCACCCTGCCAGGCCTGCACACTGGAGGGCAGGGGGGAGCCCAGCACAAAGGGAGGAGCCAGGGAAGCCCACGTCTCTCCCAGGGTCCTGGGCTTCCAGAAGGAGCTACCCCTGAACTCTCGACGACTGTTGTTGGGACACGTGTTTTATTTCCACCTTCTAGAGCAGCAGGTCGTCCCTTATCTAAAATCTATTCTCTAATTTTAAGTATCATACATTCATTGCACAACATTAGAAAATGCAGAATAGTACTTTCTAACTCCCATTTCTATCTTATTTCATTTCCTTCCATTTTCTTTTCTACATATACACACACACGTTTAACATAATTGGTATCTTACTGTATATACAGTTTAGAATCCTTGGTTTTTCCAATTCATGTTATACAAGACAATGTGCCAGTCTTTATTCAAGCATACAATGAAATGTCATGTACCATTGTTAATGGCTACATAAATGGCATTGTATGGCTGTGACAAAATTTATTTAAGCAATTTTCTGGTGCTAGATGTTTAGGCTACTTCAGATTGTTTGCTATTTTACATGAGAACCATGTAGAGTTACTTCACCTATCTTTCAAGACCCAGTTCAATTCCTACCTCCTCCAGAAAGCCTTCCTGGACTACTTCAGCACCCCGCAACATCTCCCATCTCTGAACTATGATAACCTGTGATCCGTACATCATGACTTAGCACGGATCCCGCACTGTCTCCTAGGTGGTAGGCTGGTCTCAGGTCCAGGACTTTACAACACACATCCCTGGGAGCCTCCAAGGCACCTTGTACACAACAGGCACTCAATACATACTGACTGCTTAGACTCCAGCCCCCTTAGATTGTATGAGCCTGGTCAGCTCCACTTTCCAAGGGTGGGGACTACAGGTGCCCACAGTGCCTGGTTTGATATTTTACTTCTTCTCTGGCCACTGCAGAGGCACAAAGACTCCCTATTGCTCAACCCTAACCTTAAGTCCCAGTCCCTCCACATGGAAGTCTTGGGCTTCGGGCAAGATTGCCATGGCTAAAGACTCTCCCAAGTTGACTACAGCTTTGCTGCGCTCATAACTTGATGATAACCAACCATTCACCCCTACCCCAGGGCTGCATGGTAGGGAGCGGGCTCAGGCTCTGGTGCCAGACAGTCAGGGTTCCAAACCCAGACATAGTGGTGGTCAATTTGCTCTGAACTGTCAATTTGCTCTGAACTCCCTATTCAGAGGCAATGAGAAGCAGGCCCGGTGGGGACCTGGCTGGCTGACACCTGGAGGAGGTACATTTGCACAGGGGAAAACTTAGGCCCTACCACCAGCTTTCAGGGATGAGTAAAAATTAAAAATAGTATTAATAATAATAGTAAAAATAAAAAATTATTGAGCTCCCTCCATGCTAACTAAGCACCTTGTAAACATGATAATTACTCCTAACCACCCTGATGAGGTGGACACAGTTCCCATCTCCATTTTATACATGAAGGAAGAGAGGCTCAGAGAGGTTAAGCCATCTGCTAAGGGACCAGAAGAGTAGGTGGCAGAGTGGGGATTCAAATCTAGGTCCATGTGACCCAAAGCCTGGCTCTCACCCACAGTCTTAGTGGTAGAGAGCCTGGACCAGCCATGCTGGGGACTGGGGGAGGATTCCAGAGTCCCCTCACTGAGGCCCATAGCCATCAGCTCACCAGCTAAGGGGTCCCTCAAAGACTTCCCTTCAACACCAACCACAATCTTCAGTCTTTAGTGAGCTTGCTGACAGAGGAGGTGCCTCTTTCACCTTAGCAAACACCTCCACTGCTTCCAAAGTGCCTGACACTGTACTAGGCTGGCGAGGCGGGGGTGTGCAAATGACCACAGGGTCCCTGCCTTCAAGGATGCTGAATGAGAGCCTCAGAGGAGGAAGGGATCAAGCAGTAGAGGGGGCTGGGCGGAGGGCTTCCTGGAAGAGGCAGTGACCAAGCGCATCTTGAAGGCTGGGTGTCCCTCTACTTCCTGGACCACCACTCCCTGCTGCAGAAGCCTGCATTCCAGACACACCTGATGAGTAGCTGCTCGCAGAAATGCTCCACCTTTCCAGTCCCTGGGTCTTAGCTAGGCAGTAACCACCATGGAAATAGATGCTCCTTTGTGAGACAGACAGACATCAGCACACACAGGCACACACACCCCAGACTGCCTGTGAAATCCCTCTTATGTACCAAAGGCCTAACCCAAATTCCACCTGTCCATCTGCACGATCATCCCCCAGGTGGACTGTGCTCCAGGCCTCCTGGTTCCCGCAACATGCCTGTGGCTCTACAGTGGTGCCAAGTTCTGGTGAGCGAAACATAAATACACGCATACATACACTCACAAGCATGTGCACAGATGTGCATGCACACACAGACACACATGCGCACATGCACACACTAGCATGTGCACACACAGCTAACTGCACTGTACCCCCTGCTGTCTCTTGCACAGGGCAGATGATCAATAAATATCTGCTGAATTCAATTAAATTGGACGACTTGGAGTCTTGGGCTGACTGATGGGATAAAACGCTATGACCAATTCAAAACAAAAAACATAAAACACGATTCAAATGAAATAATGGAGTGTCAAGGGGCCTCTTGACTGGCCAACCTCAAAAAAATCCACTTTACCGTCTTGCCCCTCCTCCCCCTCCTCATCTGCAGACTGGGGTTCACGGGGCCCAGCAGGCATCACTCGCCCCGGGAGCTGTGAGGATCCAACAAGATAACACTCAGAGGCGCTGGCACAGGGCTTGGTACGCGGGTGCCACTCCACACTTTCAGCTGCTCCAAAGGCACACACGCACTCAGTCACCGGCAGTCCGAGGGCAACCAGACAGGCTCAGTGATTTTCAAACCTCTTTGACCATGACCCATAGTAAGAAATACGCCTTACACTGAGAGCCAGGACACACAAACTGCACACCACTGCAATGACAGTTCCACGGAACGCTTGCGTGGCAAGGGCGCACATGAGACTGTCTCTCTCCCCTCTTCGATCTCGTTGCTAAGCTCACCTCACTACCACCTCCAGGCAGCGGGAGAGCCCAGCCCTCACTCACCCAGGGTGTCAGAGCCGCTCTCCACCGTCTCGTTGACCTTCCTCGCTACTCTGGCCACGGCCTCACCCATCTTCTTCAGCATGCAGCCGCGGGTGTCCTGCCGCCAGCCCCCAGGCCGGTCTGCTGCTCACAAAGGGGCCTGTGCCTGGGGAAGACGAGGGGACATGAAGTGCCCGCCTGTCAGCGGGGTCCCTGCCCCTGCATTCACCCCCAGCCACCTCCTCCCCCAGCCCCAGGCTGCCAGGAAGCCTGCAGAGGGCACAGGTCACTCACCTCCGCCTGTGGAGCCCAGAGCCCAGGCCACATCCAGCTCGGCCCTTGGAGTGGCTGATCTGCCTGTCAGAGGGTGGGGGCACCTGGGCCCTACCGGCGTTCTGGGAGGATCAACATGTATGACCTCACCAGACCCAGGGTCCAGCCCTGAACCAGCGGCCAGGCAGGCGGAGGACTCAGGTGTGCGCTGGCCTGTGACTCACTCAACAGGCGGGGCGTTGGGGAGGAGGCGGGGCACAGCCAACTGCAGGGGAAAGACACCTGTCCCTCCATCCCACAGCCTCTGAGCTGGCGCTCTGTTCACACCCCTCAGGACAATTCTCCAGCTCCCCTGTTCACTCCACCCACACCTGCCAGGCAGGAAGTGGGGACACAAAGGTAAATCAGAGCCCCGAGAGCCAATCAGAGCTCAAAGGCTGGGCGGGGGTGGTCTCTACAAACTCCCTTCCATGTGCCGATATGGACGGGGAGATTGGCCCACAGACCTGATCAATTAGCCCACAGACCTGATTACCAGCTGATGCTGAGTTTATCTGCAAGAAAAGGGAGGGGGAGGAAGGAAATGGGAGAAGGGAAATTGGATCACTAGGGGAGAAGAGGCTGAAAGAAGGATGAGGAAGACAAAATGATAAGGTGTTAAGATATGAAGACACAGAAATGTCCCCACCTCCCTGTTTATTACACAGAAGGAAACTAGGGCACAAAGAGAGGCTAAGTGACCTGGCCAAGGTAAAAACGAGTAAGTGGCAATAACTGGGTCGGCCCAGTTCACCAGTGCTCACTTTTTGCAAAAGTCCCCCCCATTGCCAATAGCAGCGTGCATTCCATGGAGAGAGGAATGAACTTGAGGCCCAGGTCAGCACCCCTTTTTGCCTCAGACCCCAATCCCAGCTTCACAGACAGTTCGAGGAGCTCCAACAAACTTGTTCTGAGGGCCTAAGGAAAAAGAATGGAAAGGGCAGAGAGAAGGGTCATGGGGACACTGCTCAGAGCTGGAACGGACACCAGGAAAAAGTTCCCACGTGCTCAACTAGATAAGCAGGCAGGTGAGGCCACGCCAGAGCTGGCCAAGCCCACCCATGTGCTTGGGGGAGTTGGTGTGAATGTAGCATACATCTGTGTTTCATCAAGGAGGCTGACACTGGAGGTTTGAGATACACAGCACAGTGGTGACAGACTGTTTTATGGAGACAGGCCTAATGCCCAACTCAACCATTTATTAGCTGAGAAGCCTTAGGAGACTTTCATAACTGCTCTGAGCCTGTTTCTTCATCTGAGTAGGAGACCTAGTAATACCAACCTTGCTGGGTTGATATGAGGATTGAACAAAGTATATATACCTATCTAGCTTGGAGTCTAGGACATGTAAATACTCAATAAATGGTATTTGAGAAAAGAAATCATTTTATGTGCAACTATAACACCAGCATCTAATTCCAGTGTGACTCTGAACAAAAAACTCAGTGGAACTCAGCTTTGAGGAATGAGTACAATTTCCATCTCTCCACCTCCAGGAAGTCTTCCCTGATTGCCTCAATGTTCTCTCCTCCCTCTGAGTTTCAGTAGCACTTAATGGCTTAGCACACATCACTTGGGTTATTTATGAGCCACACATACACTTGTCTCCCCTGTTGGCCTGTGGGGCAGCTTGGGGCAGAGAGCAGATCTATACTGTGCTTCTCACCTGCACTGTACATCATACACTGAACAGAGATGCTTAATTAGTATCCCCCAATGCTGCTGATGAAGATTAATGGACATCATTTGGGTTGAAAATCCAAATACAGTTCAGATGGGTCTTATGACAAATCTAAGACACTGTCTAAATAGAAAAGGGTCATAAATTCAAATGCCTAAAGACGCCAGGTAGGCAAACTGCAAAAGGTAGGCCAGTATAGGACAATAGGGAATAGAAAGGACTTTGGCAAACTGGACCCAACACCTTCACTGCGCTGCCTTTAAGACCATCCCCTAAGCCTGAATCACAGCCATGTTGCTGGAGTCTTGGTGACTTATTCTAACCCCTTCAAGAATGGGAAAACTGAAGACCCAAGAGGGGAGGTGAACCAGCTAGATGAAAACAAAGAACCAGCCAGGCACACTGGCTCACGCCTGTAATCCTAACACTCTGGGAGGCTGAGGCAGGTGGATTGCTTGAGGTCAGGAGTTTGAGACCAGCCTGAGCAAGAGCGAGCAAGACCTTGTCTCTACTAAAAATAGAAAAAATTAGCCCAGCATGGTGGTGAGCACCTGTAGTCCTAGCTACTTGGGAAGCTGAGGCAGAGGATCACTTGAGCCAGGAGTTTAAGGTTGCTGTGAGCTAGGCTGACACCATGGCACACTACCCAAGGTGACTGAGTGAGACTTTGTCTAAAAAAAAAAAAAAAAAATTAAAATAAAAAGAAAACAAAGAACTTAGGTCACCTAATTCCCAGACTGGCACTCTTTCCACCATATTATGCCTTCTCCCTTCCCTATCTCCAATATTCATCATCAATAGTTATAAATATTTATGGAGCATCTACTGGCATGGGGCATGAGAATGAAGAGGGAGGAAAGAAACACAGGAAATAGCTCTGACTTGTGATGCTGATGAGGAAGAGCTCTCTGAAGAACAACACTGAGGCAATCCTGGCCTCACAGCACAAAGGGAAGGGAAGGGGAGGGGAGGGAAATTGCCAAGCTGCCAGAGTCTCTGCTAACGCTGGTAGGATCCCCAGGCTTCTTTCAAACAGGCGCTATTCCTGCAATTCTACCAGCTGCCACCAGGTGGGGAGGTGCCTCCGGCGATTGATAAAAACTAGTCAGATTAAGAATCTCACCCCAGGCCAGGCGCGGTGGCTCAAGCCTGTAATCCTAGCTCTCTGGGAGGCCGAGGTGGGCGGATCATTTGAGCTCAGGAGTTCGAGACCAGCCTGAGCAAGAGCGAGACCCCCCCATCTCTACTATAAATAGAAAGAAATTAATTGGCCAACTAATATATATATATAGAAAAAATTCGCCAGGCATGGTGGCACATGCCTGTAGTCGCTACTTGGGAGGCTGAGGCAGCAGGATTGCTTGAGCCCAGGAGTTTGAGGTTGCTGTGAGCTAGGCTGATGCCACGGCACTCACTCTAGCCTGGGCAATAAAGTGAGACTCTGTCTCAAAAAAAAAAAAAAAAAAAAGAATCTCACCCCTGTTGGCAAACTCAGAACGCCCCATCATGTGTGTCAGCATGGACATAGGAGCTGGAACAGGAACAACATGTAAAATCTAGGTGTCAGAGAAATTCACTAGGATGAAGGACCTCTTATATTCCAGAGGATGCTCTGAGAACAGCAGAGATGTGCCTGGGACACAATCTAACCAGCGTCAGCACCATTTGAGCAATCAGCACAGAGGGCACCCCTCCTGGAACCAGAACCCAGGAGAGCCCCAAAGACCCAAGTTATGGGCTCCTCGAGGCATCTGGTCAACCCCACGTGCAGGGATGGTGGAAGCAGCAGATCAGAGAGTGTCCCAATGGGGAGAAAGAGGTGCCATAAGCCTGCCCGGGGCAAATCTGGGCTTCTACTGCTGTCCTTGAAACATAACCCTCTCCACACACCCCCAACTCTCTGTTCCTCAGAGTGAGCATCATGGTCCCGGAAAATGTTGAAATCCAACAAACATCTCCTGGACACCTCCCATAAGGCCCACACCAGGGAAGTAAAGGTACACAGATGGGGTATGGGCCAGAACAAGCTCCTACTAAGAGACAGCAGCACCAGGCCCAGGGAGTCCGGGCCATAAAGGCACACGGCATGGGCAGGGGGAAGAGCAGAGAAGGTCTGAGCAGCAAGTGCACAAAGGGATTTGGGAGAGAGGGAGCCAGCAGCCAGTCTGTTCTCAGATTGCTGGGGAGGGAACTATAGGCCTCTTATAAACCTGTCCTCTGGTTCTCTGTAGGGAACTAAGAGAAGTTTATTGAGGAAAGTAGCCTAATCCAACCCGAGTTTTTAGAAAGTTATCAGTGTTGGGAACAGCCCCATTTGTAAAATGGAAATAGCACCTTTCTCACTGGGTTGTTGTGAGAAGTATAATAATTGATATGTAACTTTTGAGAACGGACTTTGCAAACCATTAAGTGCTTCCCACACTAAGGCATTACCAACAGGTGATTAAACAGGTGCAGAGAGGAAGTTTGAATATAATAAATTGGCTGGAGGGGGAAAGTCCTGTTTTATGGGAGCTGGCACTACAGCCCTCCTATCCCTATAACCTGGTTTCACCTGGATAGAAGGCTGGGGGAGGGACGATTTTTGCTTAAACCCTGATCATGGTCCCCTGACTCCAGTCGTTACCAGCAAGAATTCTACCTTATCTGCAGTCCCAAGATCTCTGCAAAGGAGCCACTGCGACACCCCGACTGCACCAGCTGCTCCTATATTTAGTTACTGGTGTGGTCAGCTGGGAACTTTAGAGCCTGGCAGCCGCCCGACGGGCAACCGGAGCCTCCTGAGCCATACGTGCGAGCTGCCCCCACCGCTGGCTGCAGCCGGCCTGTCCTTCGTGCCAAGCCAGGAGCGGGTGGGGAGGTGAGGGACGGAGCGCTTGCTGGGACCCAAGTAGCCCCAAAGGCCCACTTGAGACCAGAACAGAGTTGACCCACTTTCCCATCCAAGGGGAAGAAGCCCGCTGGGGCGTGAGCGGGACCAGCTGGCGCCTCGTTTATGCGCCCTGGGGTTCGGGGAGCCCCGCGCGTGTTCCCTTACGGGCACCTGGGCATCCTCGGACTGCACCTCTCAGGACTGTGCGCGGTGGCCAGCCAGGGTCCCCGCGCCCCACGCGCCTGGCCCCGCCTCACCGTCCGGTGCCCACAGCCAATGGCACCTGCAGGCGGGGAACGGAGAGAATAAAACGCGCTGAGGCGGGGGGACGCTGGCGATCTCAGATGGCCAAGGGTTCCGCGCTGCCCGGAGGCCGACAGGACGCTCTGGAGCAGGTGTCTGCAGCTCCCCAGAGCGGAAGCAAACCACGAAAGCGTCGCTTCAGGGACGAAATGCACAGCAGCCTCTCCCAGCAAGGGCGCCTCCCCCGGGAATGGAGGCCCGCCAGGGAGCGTTTCCCCGGGCTCCTATTCCCTGGCACCGCTGCGCCCACTCCCCCGAGCCATCGGGGTCCTGCAGCGGAGCGCCAGCGAGAGCCGGCGCGTGCCGGGCCCCTGGGCACCGCAGGAGCCGCGGCCGGCGCACCGCTGCCCTTTTCCGCTGGGTGACCTGGGGGAGGGGACGCACGCTGCGAAAACCGGGGCACTTCTCTCCCTCTCTCCCCCAGCCCCTGCAACGCTTAGCCTCGGACCACGTTTACTTTGCGGGGCACCAAGCGTGTGGCCCCGCTCCGGGCCGCCTTCGGCTCCACTTACGGCGACAATGCCTCCTAGCGCCCAGCGCAGCGCAGTCACACTCCCTCGGCCGCCGCCGGCGCCCCACGCGAGTTCCGCGCCGGCCGGGCGGGGCGCGCGGGGCTGCGGGCTTGAGCGCGCACGACCGCTCGGCCAATCGCCGCGCCAGGACCGGCGCCGGGGCGGGAGCAGGCCCAGAGCCGGGGCCTCGCGCAACCAATCAGCGCGCGCCCCCGCCCTCCGCGCCCGGCAGTGGCGCGCGCCTAAAGGCGGCCCGCGCGCTCCCGTCCGCGGGGAGGCCCCGCTTTGTGAGCGGCTTCTGAGGGGAGGGTGCTGGGGAGAGCCGAGGTGTAGACCGGAACGGGCAGTATATCCCAGGATCAATGGCACTGAGGCTCCGGATCTGGGTGTGTCGAGGAAATGGAGTCGAACTAGCCGGGTCAGGGGTCATCTGAAAAACGTGAAGATGGAGCGTGGGGAACTTTCCATGTGACGTCCCCGGTGCCCATTCAGGTTTTTAGAGACAATAATTCTGGCTACGCTAAGCTACCTCACCTCTGTAAAGCCTAATGTTCTCATCTATAAAATAGGAACTAAAATTCATAAATGCTCACTTCACAGGCCATGGTGGGGATTAACGCGTGGAACGTGTAAAGCAGTGCCCGCGCCCTGACGGGAGAGCCTCAGGGGAGGGAGCCCCTGCACAGGCCTGGCGTCACGGAGAGCTCACCGCACACCCTCTGCGGGGCGCACGGGAAGACGAAAGAGATGAGGCCCCTGCCTCAACCGGACGCTGACAGAGTCAAAAGCTCTAATGAAAAGAAGTACATGTCAAGATTGGGGGGCGGGGAGGAAGAGTCCTGAAGAAAGAACACTTAATTCTGCCGCTAGGGGTGGCAGACAAGGGAAAAAACTCATTCCCTTGGGCCTTGATGGACGTTAAGGGTTGAACTCTTGTCTCCCCAACCCCCCACCTCACCTCTACCAAAAAAAGATATGTTAAGGTCCTAACCCCCAGGACTTCAGAATGTGGCCTCACTTTGAAATAGAGTCACTGCAGGTGTAATTAGTTAAGATAAGGTCACACTGGAGTAGGGTGTGTCCCTAATCCAATGTGCCCCGTGTTCTTAGAAGAAATGCACAGAGAAACGCGCAGGGAGAACGCCATGGGACGATGGAAGCAGAGACTGCAGTGGCGCAGCTAAGAGCCAAGGAGTGCCCAAGAGTGTTGGCAAGGATCAGCAGCGAGGAACAGGCAAGAAAATAAATTCTCCCTCAGATCCTCCAAAAAGGAACCAGCCCTACAGATAGTTTGATTTGGACTTACAGCTTCCAGAACCGTGAGTGAATAAACTTCTGTTGTGGCAACTTGTTACGGCTGCTCTAGGAAACAAATACTATAGATTAAGTAGGAATAAAAGAAAGAGGATGGTAAATATCTACAAAATCAGTCTTTCAAAACTGAATGCTTGGTATATGCAAGGCCCCGTGTCTCCCAGTACACTAGGATGACTCAGACACAGACTGTGCCCTCAAGGGGTTATCAGTTGAGTGGATGCCTGAGCAGCCTTGTTTTCTGGTCCTTTACCACTGAATCCCTGCCAGACATATACCAAATACCAGATATAAATAACAAATGGGTGGAGTCCCATTCTGCCCAAGCCAAGATGCTTGTTACTCTGGACAAAGCAGACATAGCTACTTCTGTTTTACTGAACACCAGCCTGACATTTCTGGCCAACATTTGCACATGGATCTCTTCTCTCCTCTGCCAGGCCACGTGCAGACCTGAGACAGCTAGTACAGTGTTTCTGAGTACATAGTAAGGGTTCAGTAAATACTGCCAAATGATGGCCCCAGCCTGGGGTTTCCCATATTCTTTCTTTACCTTAGCCAATCCCCTGCCCCAGGAAGTTTATCCTGGACCCTCCAACTCCACAGAGACAAGATTCCTCCCCAGCTCAAATGCCACCTCTTCTATTACTGCTGTGTTTGCTTCTCCAGAGCACGTACTGCATTATACATGTTATTATACCATCTCTGCACAAGACTCTGCCTGACTTCAAGTACCAGAGCTTGGCACATGCTAAATGTTTGTATCAGTCAGTGTTTGCTGCATAATAAAACACCCCATAATTTACATGTGGCTTAAAATGATAGCTAATTTAGTTTGTGATTTTATGGGTCAGTTTCTTAGGCTGGATTTGGCTGGGCAGTTCTTCTGGTCTCAGCTGGACTCCCTCATGCATCTGGGGTCAGTTGCCGGGCATTCAGAGGCCTCTGCTTCTGAGGGGTGGCTAGCTGTCAGCTAAAGCAAGTGGGCCGCATGTCTCTAATCTACCAGCAGGCTAGCGCAAGTTTGTTCACATGGAGCTGCAGTGTCCCAAGAGCAAGAGTGGAATCGTGAAAGGTCTCTGAAGGTCTAGGCTCAAAATTAGCACTGCTTCATTTCCACAGTTGTCTTGACTAAAGAAAATTGCAAGGCCAGTACAGATCCAAGGTGGAAGAAGAAATAGACTCCACCTCCTGATAGAAGGAGAAGCAAAGTCACATCACAAGGAACATGGGTACAGGATAAGTGGAGAATTGGGGCTAATTTTGCAATCTACCACAGTGCCCAATAAATATTCCCACATTACCTAGCACATAGTGGGTGCTCGGTAAATATATATCAACAGTGCTAAGATTTTCAATCACTATGTTTACTGACTCCATTCAGTGCAATCAGTTGGCAAATTTTTATCCCTCGCTACTAGGGTCTAGAAGCTTCAGGATAGTCATTGCTACCTTCAGTTTCAGAATAGCAAGTGAGGGCATCAGGAAGGTAGGCCTGTGCAAGGGAACTCCAGTGAGGCTTCTCAATGAAACAGCTCAACTGACCCCAAACAAACGGGCTCCTCTGGAGAGATCAGAGCATCTTCAAAGGCTTTGGCCACTTAGGGACTGGCTCCAAGCCTGGCCACCTGAGTTAGAAGCCATACACCCTTCACCTATGAACAGAGAAATACTCAGGTGTTTGCTAGGGCTTGGACACAGCTCATGCTTGAAAGCCTTGCAAGCCACCTGCAGAAGAGAAAACTCTTGTGCTATAACAGATTGTTATATGGCTATTCCCTGGTGGCTCTGCCCTTCACTGGGCAGTATAAATTCTCAGGGCCCTTGTGGAAGGGACACTATCCTGTAGGCAGAGCCAGCATCTCATCTCCTATGACTGATGACCCTGACGGGGACCACTTCCCATCAGAGAATTTCTAGACGCAATCTCAAGGCCTGTTGTGGGTTGATTTGTGTCCCCTCCCCACCTACCACTACCACCACACACACACACACACACACACACAGATATGTTGTAGTCCCGAACCCTAGTACCCCAGAATATGAAATTGGAATAGGGTCTTTACAGAGGTAATCAAGTTAAAATTGAGGTCATTAGGGTAGACCCTAATCCACTATGGTTGGTGTCCTTATCAAAGAGGAAGTTTGTTCACTTACAGACATGCATAGAGGGAAGACAATATGAAGAGAGACAGGAAGAAGATGGTCGTCTATAATCTGAATGGAAAGGCCTAGAACAGATCCGTCCCTCACAGTTCTCAGAAGAAACCAATCCTACCAATACCTTGACTTCGGATTTCTAGCCTCCAAACCTACGAGACAATGGATTTCTATTGGTAAGCCACCCCACTTGTGGTACTTCATTACAGTAGGCCTAATATTATACAAGGCCTTAATACAATATAACACCTTAAATCTCTCCTTTTCCATTCTATTCTCCTTATATTAGCCCTTATCTCACACCTCCTAAGGGAAGTAGTTTGAATGGAAACAAAATGTTTCAGTCTCATCAACAAGTGTGAGTCAGACACCCTCTCCCCCTGCCCCTGCATCATCCTGTGCCCTCCTGTGCCTTCCACCAAGGGTTGTACCCCTGCCTGGAGCTGAGTTACCAACAGCCAGAAACTCCAAGTCCCTGCCATCCTAAGGCAGAAAAGCAGTTCATCCAATCCCTCTTCCAGAAGGTTCAGCCTGGTGAGATGTGACCACCACAACCCCCTGCCAGGTACTTCAGGGTTTGCAAAAATGAGCAAGTAGCAGTCAGTCCCCTCAAGGCACATGCACTCTACTATGGGATATGGGAAATAAGATCGATATTTCCTAGCACTCTGGGAGGCAGGTGGATTGCTCAAGGTCAGGAGTTCGAAACCAGCCTGAGCAAGAGCAAGACCTCGTCTCTACTAAAAATAGAAAGAAATTAATTGGCCAACTAAAAATACATAGAAAAAATTAGCCAGGCATGGAGGCACATGCCTGTAGTCCCAGCTACTCGGGAGGCCGAAGCAGTAGGATCGCTTGAGCCCTGGAGTTTGAGGTTGCTATGAGCTAGGCTGGTGCCATGGCACTCACTCTAGCCTGGGCAACAAAGTGAGACTCTTGTCTCAAAAAAAAAAAAAAGATTGATACAAAAAGTGACTCTAGAAAAGCATGTCCCAAGCTTCAGCCATTGCCCTGCCACCTCCTGATTTTGCTATATCTGAGCCCCACCCAGTGGTGAGCTGAAGTCACTTGTACAGACTCGGAGAGCTTGCTCATTCTGCACGTCTTTTCTCAATTCTGGGTTCAGTGCGATCACCTTGGTTACTTGAAATAGGCGTGGTGGGAGAATTTCCACTGCAGAAATCAGCACACACTACAGATCAGGACCTTATTTTTTTCTCAGCAAGATGGTTTACCAGCACACTATACTACTATTTATGTACTTTTTTTTCTTCAAATTAACTCACTTTTTAACTTAAAAATGTCATTTGAAAAAGAAACTTTATGTCATTCCACAAATGATAAATTAGTAGCACTTGCCATAGATAAAAAGTAACCTTAAAATAAATATAATGAAAATGAAACAATGTTACTAAATTCCAGCACATTACTATTGCCTGATAAAAGGCTGAGCCTAAAGCCTATTCCCTTTGTTATAAAAGAAGTCTAACAAGCGTTAGGGATATGGGACTGACCTATCAGCCCCTTGGTTTATTCAGAATGATTGAAATTGATTTAAAAAGGAAATAACTCTCTCATATCAGTGCTATTGTACCACTAAGAATACAGCTCCCGTCTCAGAAAAGACTGTTGTATTGCAGCAAAAAGAAATTGGAGTTCAGTGGTACCCAGTAAAAAGTTTCAAGAACAGGTTGCTCCCAGTATGCCCACCAACTGCAGGAAGAGATGATATTTGGTAAGTCTTCAAAGATGGGTTGAATTTCAGTAGGCGTAGAAGGCCAAGAAGCAGGTGAGAGTGGAAAAGGAATAGGGAAGGGAAGACCATTTCTAGAGGAAGGCTCAGTTAAGCAAAGGTTTAGAAGCAAGAAAGTGTAAAGTATTCCAGGGAATACTAAGTGTTCACATTTGGCTGAAGCTTGGGGAATAAGGAAGCCATGAGAATGGTATGAGAAGGTACCTTGACCTGATTGTGAGAATCTCTGATGCCAGGAAGAGGAGCTGGTGCTTGGTTTACTGGGTGTTTCAGTTAGCTTTTGCTGTGTAACAAACCGCCCCAGAATTTGGTGACTTACAGCCACAGTTATTTCTGGTCAACTGAACAGGTCTTCTGGTCTGCACTGTCTTGGCTGATCTCTGTAGTCAGCAGGCACCTGGCTGGGGTTGGATGGTCTTGTTCAGCCTCACTCACATGTCTGGCAGTGAGCAGGCTGTTGGCCTAGAGTTCTCAGCTGTGATAAACTGTAACCTTGTTCCACATGGTCTCTCATCACCCAGGAGGCCAGCCAGGCAAGCCTCAAAGCAAAAACACTCTTAAAGCCTCAGTTTGTGGCACAATTTTGCTATTACCCCATTAGCCAAAACATGGCCAGGCCCAGAGTCAATGTGGAAGAGCCATCCAAGGGTGTAAGTATAGGACGAGTAAACATATTAGAGATCATAACTGAAACAATTTCCCACGGCAGGTAATGGAGAGCTTTTGAAAACCTTTGTGCAAGGGAGTAATGGGATAAGAGAAGAACTTTGGGATGAAGGAATAGAGTACAGGGTGACTTGGAATAATAATAACAATGATGTTTATACCCAAAATAGAACCATCACTTTTTCTTCTTTTCTTTTCTTCCTTTTTTATATGTATAAAGTCCCAAGTAGCTGAGACTACACGTGCAAGCCTCTACACCTGCCTACTTTTTAAATTTTTTTTACAGAGATGAGGTCTCACTATGTTGCCCAGGCTGATCTCAAACTCCCAGCCTCAAGTGATCCTCCCACCTTGGCATCCCAAAGTGCTGGAATTACAGGTGTGAGCCATTGCATCCAGCCTCTTTCTTTCTTTTTTCAAAAAATTATTTGTGAGTCATAGTATCTTGTGATGTGACAGGTGTTTAAGAGGCAAGGGCTGATTAGAGAACATTGGTATATCTGCAAGGGAGGCAAGGCCAGGGCAATGGTTGCAAATTTTGGTCTTCATGGACCAGTACAATTCTTTTTCTTTTTTCTTTTTTTTTTAAGACAGAGTCTCACTTTCTTGCTGGGCTAGAGTGCTGTGGTGTCAGCCTAGCTCACAGCAACCTCAAACTCCTGGGCTCAAGCAATCCTCCTGGCTCAGCCTCCCAAGTGGGACTACAGGCACATGCCACCACACTTGGCTAATTTTTTCTATTTTTTTAGTTGACCAGCTAATTTATTTTCTATTTGTAGTGGAGACGGGGTCTTGCCCTTGCTCAGGCTGGTCTCAGATTACTGAGTTCAAGCAATCTTCCCGCCTCAAGCTCCCAGAGTGCCAGTATTACAGGTGTGAGCCACCAAGCCCAGCCAGGACCAGTACAATTCTAAAAGACATAGGACTCATTAACATAGGATTCCTGGTATTTTATTATAACAAATGAACCATGAAAACTATTACCCTTATAGTTTTATTTTTTAAAAAATAAATTTTAAAAAGGACCTGGGCAGGACATAATATAAGAAGAAAGTAATAAACTTATCCACATTGTTCTTATTTATTTTTTCTCATTTCACCATGGACTGGTGACATTTTGGTGTCATTTGGCATGTCAGCATTGGAGAGCCACCATACAAGGCATGTATGGTTTGACACAACCTCTGGCAGCATGCAGCTCCCTTGCTCGGCAGCATTAAGTGGCTGGTTTAGGGACCCTAGTTCTGGCAGTTGTGGAGAAGACAGCTCTGGAAAGAATGTGTGGGTGGTGCGGTAGGTGCAGGCATACCTTGGCTGATAAAGGATCTCTGAGCAATTATTTGTGGAAGTCAGCTGTTTATAAAATAAAAGGCTTGTGGGAGTCTGAAAACCATATTAAAATACATGAAGGGCTTTCATATATAATGATCCTTGTTCTGCCAGAGGGCAGAACTAGAGCTAGAGGAAGTCTCTGGCAGATCCATTTCAGTTTAATGTAAACAAAAGCTTTTGACCATCAGACATTTCCAATAGCGGTTAGCAAACTACAGGGAGATGGGACTGCCTCCTCTGGAAGAGCTCGAACACCTTTGAGCAACAATTTGTTAGGAGATTCCCAGCTTTCTCTTTCACTTTGATTCTCTCTTGGAGAAACGGCTCAAAACTGGCACCACCCATGATTCTGTCTTCTATGGTGTGGAACTTTAGGACCTGCTTCCTTTTTTGTCCCCTTCCCCACAAGCTTCTCCACAGGCACCATGATGGCAGTGAAGACAGAAAGGCCGAAGTTGCTTATTTACAAGATCAATGACTCATTCTTTCTGATCTCAAATCACATATTGGTTTAATATGGCATTATATATATGTTTATTCCTACGAAAAAGGACCTTTACTGGGTCTTTTATTATTTCAAAATAATTTTTTGTTCTCACAAATGTTTCATTCTATTATAGCTTGAGTGACTGGCCCAGTGTTGAATTATTAGGGCAGGATGGCACAGTGACCCAAAGAACCATCAATTTTTCTACCAGGCACTTTACATTATTCTTTTCACACACACACACACACACACACACACACACACACACACACACACCCTGTTAACAGCCTCATTTTAAAGATGGGGAAACTAAGGCATAGAGAAGTTAAAGAGATTGTCAAAGGTCACACATCTACTAAGTGGTAGAATTAGTATTCTAACTCCATAGCCTAACATATACCATTAAGCTATGGAAGGGGGCCCATGAGCAAGCCCTTTTGGTGGCCTATGTGGGGAAGACAGACCTGACTTAAGTAGTTGTACAGGGAACAGAAAAAGGACAGATTCAAGAGATCCTTCTGAAACAGACTCTGCAGGACTTGGAAATTAATATGAGGATAGAAGAGGAAAATGTATTGGAGAGGTGGTGGACATAGGGGACAAGGCTCTCGAGCGCAAAGCTATCAGGAGGACTTGCTGGTGTAGGCATGAGTAAAGAGGAGGAGGGTTTGGGATACGTTGGGGATCATGTTAAGTGGACGTCCACTTGGCGACATCTGACAAAGCCTTGGAAGTAGAGGTCTGGAGGTACAGAGAGAGAAAGCAGGGCTGGAGTCTCATAGGCCAGGGGCTCTGGCTAAAAACATGCAAGAGAAGAATAATCTCAAAAAAATAGAAAGAATCATCTCAGGGGATGGGACAGTGCATGCACAGTGAGAAGTGACAAGGTCTGAGGAGGGAGACACCTGAATGTGGCAGCTGGGGGTGAGAGGGCAGGGCTGGCCCCCAGAAGTCAGGGGTCCTAGAAGGCTCCAGCTGAGGGCTTGGGCCACAGGGTTGAGTGCTGCAGGGAGGTGAGGAGGGGAGGACTGAGAAAGTTGCTGATGAGCACTGCCAGGGCCAGAACTAGATGATGCAAACAAAATGACAATAGCCACAATATGCAGCACTTAGTAAGCAGCAGGCACTGTCCTCAGCATCTTACATGTGTTTATTCATTTAGTCCTCACAGCAGCCCTAGCCATCCTACCCCAGCCTGCTAGTAACCCTCAAGCTCCAACCACAGTTGAAGGTCACATAAGATTTGTGGCGGCTCTGATCCTTCCCTAGAGCAGAGTTCTTCCTCATGGGCTCCTCCTCCCTGTCCTCAGCCTCTCTAGCTGTGGAAACCCCTTTGGGTTCTCCTGCGGAGCCCATGTTTTCCCCACTGAGGACTCCCCAACCAAGATACCGCCAGGCTTATCACAATGGTCTCCCTTAGCCTCGGTGAGCCTTTCACTTACTTTTACTGTCACCTCCTTGAACCCTGCTCCAGAAATACATACATCCTAGCAAATTTTTAGATCTTCAAAAGACAATAAAAGCTCTTTGAAGGCAATGACCAGGTCTTATACATCCCTGAATGCCCAGCACAGGCCTTGCACTTAGAACTAGATCAGTGCTTTTCAATTTATAGGTCATTGCCCATTTGCAGGCTCAGAGATCAATTTAGTGGCCATACTAGTTATCTATTGCTGCACTGCAAGTTACCTCCAAACTGAGTGGCTAACAATACCACCATTTATTGCACCATGGCTTCTGTGGGCCAGGCATCTGGGCACGGCTTAGCTGGGTCTCTGGCTCTTAGCCTCTCAAAGCTGGACTGGGAAGCATGCTCCTCCCAGCTCATGCATGTGACTGCTGCCAGGATTCAGTTCCTCCTGGGCTTTTGGACTCAGTAAGACCTCAGTTGCTTACAGAGACATTAAAGGAACACACAGATACTTTCTTTTTTTTTTTTTTTAAATCACTGTAGTATGTGAAAAACGCCTTGAAGGAAAGCACATGGAGAGAAAACAACAGGAAGGGCTGGTTTAGATTGGGGGTTAGAGAAGGCCTCTTTGTGGAAAGTGTGGTCAGGCTAAAGAAAGACTATAAGTGACCCAGGACAAGAGAGAAAGAAGAGGGTCTTAAGCAGAGGAAAGCACATTTGAGGCCCTTAAAGCTGCAGAGGGCTGGTGTTTTCAAGGAACCAACAGAAGATCTGTGATGCTGGTGCACCTTGAGGGAGAGAGGGTATAGGGGGAGACTGGTAGAGTGGGCAGAGGTCAGACTGGGCTGGTCTCGGGAACCTTGTATTGTCTAAATGCAATTGGAAGTCATGAAGGTTTTTTGTTTTTGTTTTTGTTTTTTTGAGACAGAGTCTCACTCTGTTGCCCAGGCTAGAGTGAGTGCCATGGCATCAGCTTAGCTCACAGCAACCTCAAACTCCTGGGCTCAAGCAATCCTACTGCCTCAGCCTCCCAAGTAGCTGGGACTACAGGCATGCGCCACTATGCCCAGCTAATTTTTTCTATATATATTAGTTGGCCAATTAATTTTTTTATATTTATAGTAGA
>VSMD01020290.1:0-12659 GCA_008750895.1 Mirza zaza
GATAAATGTTTACCCTGGAAAGCAGGAGAGGTGAACATAAGGGGGTTTCAACTGTAGTCATAGCATTTTATTTCTTAAAAAACAAATACCTATAGTCAACATGGGAAATGTCAACATCTTAAAAATCCAGGTCGTGTACACATGACTATGTATTAGACATTTCCTATAATTCTTCTTTCCTTTATATTGGAAACATTTTATTTAAAGAAGGAAACGATAGATTCACAGCAGTGTTGATGGAGCTGTACCTGAACACTAAATAAATTATGGAAAGTGCTTCATATATAGGTCTTTCTTTACAAGGTAGAAAAAAGATATCATGAATCTACTAACTTTTATTAGACAGACAAAATTCTAATTTGAAAAGAAAAATTAGGGAAAATGTGATATCTAAGGACTTCTTTGCATGTGTAAATCACTACTGTGTGGAAGTAGTGAAATTAAAAGTGATTTTTGAGGAGTAGCACTTTTATTTCAATTATTATCCTACTGTTTACTTCAGAGTCACTTTCTAATATAATTTATTGGAATTAGGACTTCATTAAATTTATTACAATGGTAATTATGATATTTGAGATCCAAATATAACAGAGAAACTTTTTAAAATACTGGTTGCAGTTTGACCTTATGACATAGCAAAACTCCTCTTGGAAGGGAAACTCTTTATTTAAAATAATTACCTTAATAATGTACTTAGCAATGAAATGTATAACCAAGATATCAGATGTCTGGAGAAACAGAGTTAAATTTCTCTGCAAATATAACAGATTTTGAGTCTTCCCCAGAAATTAGGGGAAACAAGGATTTTGGAGATTCTGAGGCAGAGTTCAGAAGAGAAAACAAGAGGGAGAGGGCCTTATTCTGGGAGAGTGTGAAAATCTTACGATGGCAGGAGACAGGCTAGGAGATTCACCAGTGAGGAAAATATGGTATCTATGTTAGCTGAGGAATTTCAAGACAGTGCAGTCTAAGATTCAGCTTTAAGTTTTAGATTTTTCTGCTTAACTTTCCTGTTATGCCTAAATCTTCAATAAAATTTTCTTTGATCCACAAGTAGAGGTGGGGAAATTCCTCAAAAGAAGGGAAAGATGTGGTGTGTGGTGTGCATTGTTGAATTGGGGCGGAGGGAAGGTAGCAGCCAAAGATGACAAGGTGTCATAGTTTCCTGGTGCTGCCATAACAATGATCACAAAAGATCATTGGCTTACAAAAGATGTTTATTCTCTCACAGGTCCAGAGGCAGAAGTAGGACATCAAGGTGTCCACCATGCCATGCTTCTTCTGAAGGCTCAAGGGAAGAATTCTTCCTTGCTTCTTCCTAGCTTCCAGTGGCTCCCAGCAATTCTTGGTGCTCCTGGACTTGCAGTTACATCACTTCAATCTCTGCCTCCATCTTGACATGGTTTTCTTTCTTGTGTCTCTGTCTGTGTCTTTCCCTTCTTACAGATATTAAGGCCCACTCTAATCCAATGTGACCTCATCTTAGCTTAATTACCTCTGCAATGACCCAACTTCCAAATTAGCCCACCTGCTGAGGTTTGGGGTGAACACGAATTTTTGGAAATACCATTAAACCCGTGGCCAAGATTTGAATAAGACATCTAAGAATATAATTTTTCTCTATTTTCATCAAAATGTTGTAGATAGGAGGCACCAGAATTGCCTCAGAACATGGAGTTGGCGCTCAAACAATTTAATTTGATATTGAAGAATGACCCCCAACATTTGAAGACTGCAGAATAGCTGGGCAGTAGATATTTTAGTTATGCTGGCAATCGATTAGTTAGCAAAGTCAACCATGATCATACTAAACACTTACAGTTCAACTACTGAACAACTAAAAGATTAAGAATTTGTTGCTTCAAAATGAGCTATACTAAGCTCAGATGATATTCTGTAAATCTAACCTAATTTTGAGTAAATTACTTTGATGTATGAAAATGAAAAAGTGGAAGGCCATTATTTCTTATATTTAATTTGTCAGTTTTTGAATTGAACCATAAGATAGGACTTCAAAATAATCTTATTACAAGAAATGGTAAATATTTAAGATGGAAAAAGAACTTAGCATTTGAAAAGAATAAACCTCCCTAGTTGTATAGATCACCACAGGGATGTGATTGTTAAGAATAAGTCTCTGTGGGAGAAAAAAACAAACAAAACTCAAAAGTCAAGTGAGACAAAAGCAGCGCATGTTAGCACAAGTTCTCTTCAGAGTATCATGAACTATAATACTGTGACTACCTCTGGATTTTTCAAATTGCCAATTAAAGAAAAGCACCTGCATTTCAAGGAGCATACTGTTGTCTTCAATGACAGTGTTCACATTTTGGGATATTTGTGGTCCTTTTAGAGCAATCTTGTTATTATTTAATATTTCATTACTGAGTCTTAATTTCTACAGTTACTTAGAAAGAACTTTTAAAACTTTATAGCAGGAGAATTTTATTTACATATTTGTAGAGTATTTAAAATTTTGCTTTCCACTTAAAACCCTGAGGAGCAAAAATAATCAAGTCATTCATTAAGATACTGAACAAAGCTTACTTAGAAAGCTCCTATCATAAAATAGCATAAATTATTTTACTGTTCTTTCTGATTTCTGAAAATGTAGACCTTAGCCAAACCTTGTAAAAAGTCCTGGTGTCTCTCATTATAAGCTGTTGAGACATTGATAAATGATTTAACGTTTTTGTGTCTTCATTTGCCCATTTATAAAATAAGTATAACACCTAACTCTTAGGACTGAGGTTTCGAATGTGACAATATGTGAAAAAATGTATTTTAAACTGTGAAGTAGTATATTAACAGTAATAATAGAATTATTGATTATATTTTATTCTGGAAGTTATTCTGAGAGCCTGTGAAATCATAAATTGTAGGGAATTTGAGGTGCTTAGAGAGAAAAGCATCCCAAATTTGACCCACTAAAGTTTAATCTGTCAAATTATTGGCAGGACCAACAACTTAGTACAGAATTTTCTGACTTTTTATGAAGACAATCTCATTTTCCAAGATAACTGAGTGTTTGAACCTTGACTTGAAGTAGGGGGTAATTGAAAGACAATATACATTCTCCATGGCATTGTGTGCTATATTTTGTTTGTGCTCATAAATGTTCAGGTCCCTGCAAGCTGTGATCAGACTGACTTATTGCATTTGGTATTAGAGTATAGTGTGTATGATCTTCATTACGTCCGCACCCGACAGGAGATACTATAACTCATGTCCAACAGCAGTGACTAGAAGTATTAGGGACAGATCACTTGAAATCTCAAAAATCCAACAAAGAAGCTGTTTCTCCTCTCCATGAAACACTGCTTCTATTTGCTTAGCTTAAACCTTGATCACGCTAGTATAAACAAAGTAGATAATGTTTTAGGAACAAGAAAAAAAATATGCAATGGCATGTTTTGTTTGGGTAATTAACAGAAAGAAAAACAGAGAAAAAAACCTTGAAAAAAAAATGATGTATCTCAACATGTAGGCTCTTACTTAGGTTGAAGTACCACATGCTTTATGGCAACAGAGGACCCCAGTTCTTACTCATCAGAGAAGAAGCAGAATTAGTGTCATAAAACAGGATGTGTCTCTAGACTAGAAGCCAGGAGACCAGATCTCTAGTCTCAGCTGCACTACAAACTTGCTTTATGGCTTTGGCCACACCATTTTGCATGTTTTCACTTTCATTTCTTCATTTGTTCTGGGATCTTTTGTAATTACCTGATAGGAATGTTGCAAGGATTAATTTAGCTCACAAATGTATTTCAAATTGGTTCCAGGGGTAAAGTGAGGTTAAGGTACGGTATGTTATCCCCAAGTCTGGAATTTAAAATCAGATAAACCAAGATTAAAACTGTGGACCTACCACATAGAAATTAGTTGTGTGATTTTGTAAAGTTTACTTCATTGCTCTAAAATCCTCATGGGAAAAACATCAGAATGATACATTCCTTGTGAAGCTTAAGTGAAGGAGGTATATAAGTGCTTTACAGAGCGCTTGGTATAGAGGGGTCATTCTATAAACTCTAGGTGTTATCGCATCTATTATTTCTCAAACAACCGTATCAAAAAGTGGGCAAAGGACATGAACAAAAACTTTTCAAAAGAAGATAGACTGAAGGCCAATAAACACGAAAAAAAATGCTCAACATCTCTAATCATCAGGGAAATGCAAATCAAAACCAGTTATCTCTAGTGAGAATGGCCTTTATCAAAAAGTCCCAAAACAATAAATGTGGGTGAGGATGCGGAGAGATAGGAACACTCATACAATGCTGGTGGGATTGCAAATTAGTACAACCTCTGTGGAAAGTAATATGGAGATATCTCAAAGAGCTACAAGTAGAACTGCCATTTGATCCAGCAATCCCATTACTGGGCATCTACCCAAAAGAACAAAAGACAGCCTATAAAAAAGACATGTGCACCAGAATCTTTATAGCAGCACAATTCACAATTATGAAGATGTAGAAACAACCCAAGTGCCCATCAATACATGAGAGGATTAATAAAATGTGGTATATGTATACCATGGATTTCTACTCAGCCACAAAAAACAATGGTGATAAAGCACCTTTTGTATTATCCTGGTTAGAACTGGAGCCTATTCTACTAAGTGAAGTATCACAAGAATGGAAAAACAAGCACCGCTCTGTAATTAATATATTACATGTCCTTTTGATACAGAAACAGTATTTCTAGGTATAGGAGATGTAGTGAGTAACAGGATTAAGTGGGAATATAACAGGAGAGAGTCTAGGGTGGAAGATGTTCTGTAATAGAACAGATAATCATTTTATAGCAGATAAATTTTGCTGTAAGCCATGTAAAGTTTTTATGAAAATATTATCCATAGAAACTGAATATTTGTATTCAGTTAAAGGGGTTTACCTTTCAGCATTTCTAGGAAATAAAAATCCAGAATTACACAAAACATCATTAGGAAAGAAGGCCATTTTGCTAAATAATTAACATAAGAATTCCCTTAAATAGCTCCCTAGACTAACAGAGATTCAGGTATTTTACTTTGAAGTGGATTAAATGGTATGTGAGTAAGAATTTAGGGGAAGCAGAAAATGAAAATACACGCACCACCTCAGAAAAGGATTAAGAATCTGTAGATTAAGCCATAATGGGAGAATTTCTTAGACATGCCATGTGCAAACAAGCTAACTGTATTGTTTTATGAAACCAACTCTTGAGATGCACATTATAAAGGCAGAGCATTTTCAGACATGTCATGTTGAGGGAAGCAAATAATAGGCCATGAACCTATATTCAGAAAGTGCTTTAATTAGAACAAAATAAACCATCTTGTATGAAGGTAATGCTAAATTTCTTATTACAGAATTGGAAGCCAGGAGTCAGTTCTCTGAAGAGGGGCAGTAAAGCCATTTGGTCCTCAAAGGCTGTGGAGGAATGGGAAGCAATGTGTTGGGTCTCTACTTCATCTGCACTCTTGCACATTGCTGGATGAATTTCAAATTTTGCTAGTACAAAAGACCTGGCTGATGTGTTGTGGCTCTGTTGAATCAGCAGGAAAAGGGACTAAACAGGCAAGTGCTAACTACTAGATCCACAACTGATTAAAATCTCTATTTGAATTTACAAGGCATATGGGCATACCTCATTTCATTGCACTTTGCTTTATTGTGCTTCATAGATACTGTGTTTTTTTACAAATTGAAGGTTTGGGGCAACTCTGTCTCTGGCAAATTTATAGGTGCCATTTTTCTAAGATTATGTGCTAACTTCATGTCTCTGCCTCATATTTTGGAAATTTTCACAGTATTTCAGAATCTTTCATTATTATGCAAGGGGACTTTGAAGAGTTCATGGAAAAATGAAATTAAAAGATAAAAATAAAAAATAAAATTTTATTTTTCAACATAAGCTCCACCAAAGTCAAGATACTTTTTTTTTTGGATGATGATAACAGCCATTTAGTCCATTGCTAAAGTACTGGGAATTTAACCATGTCAATGCTATCTTTTTACATTATGAACTGAAGTTCATTTTGTAAGGCTAAAGCTGCCACAGATGTAGTGATTTCTCTGATGGATTTGGGAAAAGTCAATTGAAAACCATTCTAAATATCATTATAAGCATTTCTGATTCATGGGGAGAGGTAAAAATATCAACATTAACCAGAATTTGGAATAAGTTGATACCAACTCTCATGGATGACTTTGAGGGGTTCAAGATTTCAGTGAAGGAAGTCACTGCAGATGTGGTGGAAATAGCAAAAGACTAGAATTAGAAGTGGAGCCTGAAGATATGACCGAATTGCTGTAATCTCATGACAAAACTTGAATGGATGAGGAATTGCTTCTTAGGAATGAACAAAGAAAGTGGTTTCTCGAGATGGAAACTACTCTTGGTGTAAATGCTGTGAACATTGTTGAAGTGACAACAAGGGATTGAGAATATTCCATGAACTTAGAAGATAAAGCAGCAGCAGGCTTGAGAGGATTGATTCCAATTCTGAAAGAAGTTATAGTGTGAGTAAAATGCTATCAAACAGCATTTCCTGCTACAGAGAAATCTTTTGTGAATGGACGAGCCAATCAATATGGCCAACTTTATTATTGTTTTATTTTAGGAAATTGCCACAGCCACCTCCAACATTCAGAAACCACCACTCTGATCAGTCAGCACCATCAACATCCTCCACCAGCAAAAAGGCTGCAGTTTGCTGAAGGCTCAAATAATTGTGAGTATATTTAGCAATAAAGACTTTTAGAATAAAGGCATATACAATGTTTTTAAAGACACAATGCCATTTCACACTTAATATACTCCACTGTAGTGTGAACATACCTTCGGTATGCACTGGGGAACCAAAACCATTTGTGTAACTTTCTTTATCATGATATTTACTTGATTGCAGTGGTCTGGAACTGAACCCACAATATTTCCAAAGTATGCCTGTGCTAGTGATACACACCATTAAGGAACATATCTAGTGTGCTAATGGAATGTGATGTGTTTTTTCAAGCAACAATTTGCGGAATTACAGAAAGCTTTAAACACCACCTCACTGTCAAGAATGTGCAGCATTTGTCTAAGTTACCTAGAGCCACCAATATTCAGATAGTCTCAGCTTTGCTAAGTCATAATTAGTGCTACTGAGAAAGTACATTGTGGAGTTACAAAAGAGATATAATAAAAAAAGAAGGACATCATAGCAGTCAAATGATAGTGAAAAATGTTAAAGCTAAGCCAGTTACCAAAATAAAGATTGAATATTAACATGTGGCTCTTCCCCAGGTGCGCATAAGTAACTCTCATTACTGATAATGGAAGCTTCGTGAGTGTTCCAGGAGGTCTATGTTTCTGAGTAATATGCTTTGGAGAGAGACTTAAAGCAGTCGCTGGGGTAGTTATGAAGGTGGAAACATAAGCAAATAAAGATTAATTGAGAATGCTTATTTGGAAGTTGATCTGCTGTAAGAATTTTTATCTCCTTAAGTCTTCAAATTATTGGGCCCATCCTAGAAAAGCAAACTGTTCATTACAAATCTCTTTCTTTCTTCTCTCCCTACCACTCCCTCTCTCTCCTTCCACACCCTCCACACTACACCTTCGTGGCATTTATGTATAAAAATACATACAACTAGCATGGGAGTATTGAATGGGTCATAGGGACTTCGGCAATTGATAGACTCAGCTTGGAGTTTCTGCTTTCCCACTTATGAGCAGTAAGTCTCAGTTTCTAATTCATAAAATGGGGATAATAATAGCTCTTAACAGAGTCTCTTCTGAGGATTAGGTGTGAGGATACATCAGAAGCAGCAGGTACACAGCAAGGGTTCTCTAAATGTTTATCACCAGAATTTTTTGGTGATTGCAGAAGAAGGTTTGACTCTGATCAACTGAATACTTTGAGAAAGACCAATTTTCATTTTAAGATTGAGCTGAGTCCTCAATAGAAATTACATGAAAGAAAAATGGATTATTTTTATCATTGTATGAGGTTCAAAATAAGAAAATAACCCCAAAGTCACATTTTAGTTATAGTCTCATTGGACATGAGCAAATCTTAGTAAAAAAATACTACCAAACCACACCTTGGAAATGGGATATTTAGGACAGAGCCTCACACAAGTGTTTAACTGAATGGTAGGAATTCTTCTGTTTGACTGAAACATGTACTCTTTCAAGTTTGGGTAAGAACATAGCAGACAATCCATTGTGACTAGCATGAAAGTTTGGTGCTGACTTCTTTTCTCTTCATTATGTTAATAGATTATTAATGTTGATGTCATTGGTGCATTTGAGTTTGTCATTCAGCATCTATTTTTGCCTAAAGAGAGAAGAGAAGCCTTTCACCCCTAATTTGGAAAGTTTGGGTTAGTATTTCACACTTAACAATCTACTGAGCTAAATCCCCGGGAGTTATCTCCCAGAGTCTCAGGGATCAGGGCTTTTCTGTGCCCAAAGTGGACCAAGGTCTGCTGAATAGAGTTTCCCATTATCCTACGTGGTCTCCAGTGCATACTGGGATAGGAAGTTGCATCAAAGTAAATCATAAAGAGATACAGCTTATCTGTAGATGTTCACATTAACCAGCCATTCAGTGTTGCTAGCTTGCTAATATTCAGGGCTATCTGGAAGACTGGCTAGTTCCTCCTTCCCCTACCTTTTATATTTTCTGGAGTTTTTAGTGTCATGCAGGCATAAACCCAGACTACCATCGACAATTCTAATTTGTTTCAACCCTCCTTGGAACCGTCTCATCAACAGTGTCTTGGGCTCATGCTTTGTCCTTCAGAGACTGGACTCTTGTTTTATTAGCCTGACATTTCGTTCTGACCTCTGTTGACAGCTTCTGGCCTCTGGCATGCACTCTGTTCAGTAGCTTCTTTTATTTATAACTAATGCTCTTCTGCTTAACTCAGACAAACTCATTGATTTGTGATGTGGGCATACTTGCGTTGCTCTATCTAATATAAAATCTTCTGTTTTTCCCTAGCATCTCTCTTTTTGTCCATGACATTTATTTGGCTTCTTACATTTTCATTTCTCTGTCACTGATGTTCTGATTACCGATTTAAAACATCTGCATTTTGCCAGCCAGGAACAGCAGTTCTAGTTCAGGAAGATCACTGTGAAGCAACTCTTATGTCTTTAAAGTACTTTATGATTTTACAGAGCATCGTCAAACACACCATATCTTATTTCATCCTCACAACAACCCTGTGAGGTAGGTGTCAACATGTCCATTTTATAGGGGAGGAATGGGGAAAGGTGAGACACACATAGGTATACTACTTCGAATTCTACTAGAACCTTAATGGTGCAAAGCCTGGGGCTATGTGTTAAAAGTACAAGGAGAGGACAGTTGTGAAAACATGGTGGTCTTTTAATCAGTAAATAAAACCTCAAAATAACATAGAATCTCATATTCCTCCTATTCCTTTTTTTGTTTGTTTGCCTTTTCGTACTTTTTCTCTTTGCTCTTTTTTTTTCTCTTTCTTTACCTGCATAAAATATCTCCAGTTCTATTGAAGTATTTCTTTTTCACCAGAATATATATTAGATACTTAAAGCATGACACGCAAAGAACTTTTTGGAATAAAAAAAAAATCAGCAGTATTTTTTAATGATCAAAATGTTTTTGTTTGAAATGGCCAGGTAATATAAGAAAACAAGTTTTGTTTTGGGTTTAAATGTATTGAATACACTGTCCAGGCTCCACTTTACCTCACTTTAAAACTTAAAAAAAAAAAAATGCTGTAATTTAGAGAATAAGGTGGGAAAGTAAATTGAGTAAATCAAAATCAATGTCTTAAAATATTCTAAGGAATTCAAAAATCTTTACCTCCTCTGAATACCTATCTGGCCCTGTTCTTCCCCCAGTATAACTTTGATATAATTGCCTGTTTATTTGTATATGTCTCTCAGCGACAATCATTCTATAAGCCAGGGAAAATATCTGTCTTATTAGCTGTTACGACCAGCTCATGGAGGTACACAATGGAACTATAATGAATGAATGAGTTAATAAATGATTGAATGAATGGATTTTCTTCTATGTCATCCCTACCCCTGGTTGTGAATAATGTCTTGAATATAAAGAACCCACAGCTCATCAGTATCCATGAGATTTATCCTAGAACCCAATAGATTAAATTGGGTTCAGCGAGACTCTAGGTGAGTGGGCAGCAGAGAACTCCTGGCTGGTGTCTGAGGACTGGTTGGAGTAGCTCACCAGTCAAGTCAGCACATGGAAGGTGTCCAGGCAAGGGGTGCTAGGGGATTGGCGTGATGGTGGGATAATTGGAGTAAGGAGAGGTATGAACATGGGAGCAGAGGCCCAAATAGCACCAAGAACCAGGAGAGGAAGTCATGTGGAAGTCAGGCATGACACGGGAACCAAGGTCATTTGGAGGAGCCACAAAGGGATCTTGAAAGTCAGTTCTGCGGATGACTTGTCCAGAGGTGAAGGGCCTTTTAATGAGATGGTAGCAGAGGGTGTCTCACTCAACCCACCTGATCTTAAAAGGGCCGAGAGAGATGTACTGGTCCTGACACAGATGTAAAAGAGGAAATCAATGATTATTTTTAGTATATATAAATCACACCCGAAAGATATTTTTAAAAGTATATTAAAATATTTCAATACAAATTTTCATATATCAGAACTAACTAAAATATGGGAAATTAGTCACTTCCCTACAGAGTAAGTTGGTATAACTTTGTTGGAGGCATTTACAAGAATTCATCAAATCGTCAAATGTATATAACCTTTGAACCATTGATTCTACTTCTAGTAGATTCTCTACTAAGAAGTATTCCCACAGGATCACATATGACAATGCCGAATGTAGCACTGTTTATTAAGGCCAAACCAAAGCAAACAAAAATTATTAAGTGTTCAGGACTAAGGGATTGAATGGCTATATTAGGGTAATTATGATAAAGCTGCATCATGGAATAATGCGTAGCCATTGAGAGAAAAGAGGTAGAGGCATAAGCAATGATGTGGATAGATGACTGGCATATTATGGAAGCGAAAAGCAGAACACACTATATTCAATGTTGACGTATAGGATTCTTTCTCCCTTTTTGAAACATGATGGAGTTGTTTTACATTCTACACAGAGAAGGCATGAAGGGGAATTCAGAGGCCAAATACACTTTTACACAGAAACATCTCTCTCATTGCTTTCTCAAAGAAAGTATGCCCTTAAATGCCAAAATAGCCTTGAAAATATCTAACCAAAAACATTTCTGAACATATCTGAAAAATATGTTCAAAGCATGTGATAACCTTAGGTAACGAAAGGCAGTGTGGATGCTCGGTTTACAGATTAAAAATAGAAAAGTGTTTTATTTGACTGTAGTCAAGGTTTAGAAGAAGCCTCAGGAAAAAGAGATAATGAAAACAAAAGATAAAATAAGGGTAGAGATAAAGACAGGGAATAGAAAGTTATCAGAGGACCTTAACCAAAAATAAACGGTATGAAAAAGAGAAAGAAAGGGTCTTAAATGGAGGAAAAAGTATACAAAAGAATACATTGAAGAATAAATTAAATTAAAGAATAAATGGACACAAATGAGGAAAAGATATGCTAATGTTTCTATTATCTCTATATAATGAGAACAATAATAGTCATTAACACTAAGCACTCAATAGACAAACAATAATACCCTGTGTTCAATTTTGAAAGTGTCATGGTTACTCTAATTATTACTTCAATGGCTGGTATTCACAACCACACCCTAAATTGTCTAAATGTGACATCCATATACAATATTAGGTTAACACTATTTTTGGTAAAGCAGAGAAATTGGTACTGTACATTTTTACTCAATGATGACAACTAAAAACTGCTAGATTTTGGTACATGAAGGGATTTGCCATAATCTCTCTAAAAGAGATCCCCACTGAGTAAAGATTATCATCACTGTGTTTGTATCAGCTATTCCCATAGAAACACGTATCCCATGTAGCTCCTATTGGTAATACAGAAGGAGGAGCCTGTGTTTGATTCTTGGAAATCAAGTGGGGATTCTTCATTCCTCTTCATAACCATTTCATTATATAATTGTACATTCAGCCTAGACACACCAATTGATTCATGGCAAATCGAAGATACCTCATCTACTATTTAGCTGTTACTGTCCAATTTAAAGATTCTCTACATTGCAACGTGAGGTCAACATTCCACCTGTCATGATTCCTACTGTAAAATCTATTCAGTTGCAGGTTTAAAGGTCTAAGGCATGGAACACCACTTTTTAAAGTTTTTTAATAAAATAAAACAAACAAAAAAAATCCCACCCATTTCAGACTTAATCTTTCAAGGTTCTTAAATTGTCCAAATTCCTACATAGGAGGTTTCAGTTAGCTCAGTTGGTAAGTAAGGAGGCTGTCATTGTTTCTTTTCATAAGCTTGATTTTTCCCTCTGTGGATGGAAATCGACTTGAAAACTGAACAATTTTCTATGTGGAATTTTTTAGAAAAGAGTGCTCATCACAAAAACAAAACACAAATGGATAATGAGATTGCAAAAGTTGCATAATATAATCTATTTGTTTTACTCCAGTTAGCATGCTTTATTTGTAGAAAATAGTCGTTGGCTTCCAGAGACTCCCTATGGATCAATACCAAAGTTCTCAACATTTGTCTCAAGCCCAGGTTACTAAT
>VSMD01020294.1:0-94956 GCA_008750895.1 Mirza zaza
GGAAAGGAAAGGAAAGGAAAGGAGAAAGGAAAGGAAAGGAAAGGAAAGGAAAGGAGAAAGGAAAGGAAAAAGGAAAGGAAAGGAAAGGAAAGGAAAGGAAAGGAAAGGAAAGGAAAGGAAAGGAAAGGAAAGGAAAGGAAAGGAAAGGAAAGGAAAGGAAAGGAAAGGGGAAAGGAAAAAGGAAAGGAAAGGAAAAGAAAGAAGGAAAGAAAACAGGAAATTGGGTAGTCACAAAAATGTAACAACAATAAAAAATTAATCCAAATCCTACCATGCATGAATTCCTATAGTTAATATTTGGAGTATTTCTTTCTAGTATTTTTTTATGCATTAAAAAATATAGTTCTACCATATTGTATATCCTACTATTTAATGAACATAATTTTTATGAACTTCACAAAATTCATACATGGATACAGATATGCCATATTTATGGATATGCCATGGTTTAAAGAACTAGCATCTATTGCTAAGTAATTTCATGTTTTTCATTCTAATAAAAAACTTTGTGATGGGCATTTTTGTGTGATAAACTTTTTTTGCATTTCTTTTGGGATTCTCAGAAATAAACAAAATTAAATTTCACAACAGTTATGAAAATACTGATGGTCAATTAATCCTCTCAAAAAATCATTTACTGCATATCCATTTTCCACTCTAATAAAAACTGACTTGAAATATAGGTTTGTTTGTTTTTTTTAATCTTTTTTTTTTTTCTGAGACAGAGTCTCACTCTGTTGCCTGGGCTAGAGTGCCATGGCGTCAGCCTAGCTCACAGCAACCTCAAACTCCTGGGCTCAAATAATCCTTCTGCCTCAGCCTCCTGACTAGCTGGGTCAACGGGCATGTGCCACCATGCCCGGCTAATTGTTTCTATATATTTTTAGTTGGCCAATTAATTTGTTTCTATTTTTAGTAGTGATGGGGTCTTGCTCTTGCTCTTGCTCAGGCTGGTTTTGAACTCCTGACCTTGAGCGATCCACCTGCTTCGGCCTCCCAGAGTGCTAGGAGAAATACAGGTTTTAAAATAATCTTAACTGTTCTTAAAATACAATCAGCTACTGACTATTTCCAAAAAACTAAATTACTCCTTTTCACCTGTAATCTTTTTTTAGAGTTTGCATGAGATTTCCACAGCAATCTAGATACTGCTTAACAATATGAGGATAGAGGCAAGATCTCAGTGTTAGTTCAAAAGTCTGGCAAGTCACAGATTCCGACGATCTGTCCACACATACATCTCCACCAGCAAACTTCTCGTGAAAGTCACTCTGCTCCAAATACAACCTTCAAGAAAAAAAAATGTGAGTTTTCTTTTTATGAGCTACTGTCAACAGAATTCTCTTAAGTCAAAACCCCAGAGTCCCATTTTTACCTTTAGTCCTAAAATTGCCAACTATTACAGAAAGAGGAAAATCTTTCCCCTCAAATATCCTTTGAGTGAACCAGTCTTTCAGAGTTGCTGCTGCTTTGGGGTCAGGTACTGGAGGAGGTCATCTAGTTATTAGTGCTGCATACAGCGAATGCTGGCCATCAGACAGTCAGCACTGTGTGGGTATTAACGACTTATTCCACTAGTCCAGGGGTCCTCAAACTTTTTAAGCAGGGGGCCAGTTCACTGTCCCTTGACCGTTGGAGGGCTGGACTATAGTTTAAAAAAAACTATGAACAAATTCCTATGTACACTGCACATATCTTATTTTGAAGTAAAAAAACAAATGAGCAAAAACACCTGCATGTGGCCCGTGGACTGTAGTTTGAGGACGCCTGCACTAGTCTAAGCATCTAAAAGCATCTTAAGCCCAAGACATGTTTTATGCCAAGGGAGACCCCGACTGAAGATGTGCCTGACACTCTCCTATGACCCAGACTTTCAGGAGCATCTCTGGGGCGAGTGACAGCACCCCCAGGGGCCTGAGGGCACAGAGGTAGGATGGCAAGGCTGAGCCTGTCTACTTCCACAAACAACATGGAGGCCACACTATATATCTGAAATAAGGGAACACAACATCCTTTTGTACTCTGTTCATCAGAAAGGTAGACTACAAGGGCTTTTGTGTTTAAGGCTGGAAAGCTCTACCTGGCAGAAACAAACAGTTATAAACATTGCACAGATTCTGTCATTTCAACCACTGAAAATCATGCAGGTGCTCATCACCTTGCAAAGTTAATGGCAAGCAGGGGATCATGAATATCATCCAGTTCAAGATGCCTTTCAGCAATGGACTGCATCTTGATTAGGTTCTCTTTGGTTGCCTGTTGCTCAGTAAGAACCTGTGGAGTGGAATCTTCTCCACGTCGAAGCCGGGACTGTACAGATTCCAGAAAGAGGGTGTATAAGCTTTTTCTTTCTGCATCTGAAACGTAAAGAAATATGTAAAGTGAACTATGTTCTGGTAAACAATATTAAGTAACCTTAAGAAATAGTAAGTAATTTTATCCTAATACAGTGTGGTATTTTTCCTGTGGCCTATGAAGTTCCACCCTGTTTCTTTACTTTTACCTTTATAGTATAGCAAACTATGCATGTATACTGCATAACTATGATAACACTAAGAGGAGTCACAATTTCATTGGAAAAAACACTTCCGACAGTGGCCTGGAAAGCTCATTACATTTACCATTCAGTTGAAAATGAAATAGTCTACAAAGCGAAAATATTATTTCAAGTAGAAACAATAATATAAAATAATACAACACTGAGATGATTTACAAGTCAAATCAAAAAAGACCAGAAATTATATGATTTTCTCAAAATCTATGATCAAGTCTGAAATGCTCATCAACAAATTCCTACCTGCCAGGGTTCATGGTTTTCAAGAGCTAAACACTTCATGACCAGCTTGAACAAGAGTGAGACCCCATCTCTACTAAAAAACTAGAAAAAAATTAGCTGGACAACTAAAAATTAAAAAAAAATTAGCTGGGCATGGTGGTGTCTGCCTGTAGTCCCGGCTACTTGGGAGGGAGAGGCAGGAGGATTGCCTGAGTCCAGGAGTTTGAGGTTGCAGTGAGCTATATGATGATGCCACTGCACTCTAGCCCAGGCAACAGAGTGAGACTCTGTCTCAAAATAATAATAATAATAAAAAAAGGAACTCCTCACCTGTAAAATCGCACACAGAGTAAAAGTGAAGGGATAGAAAAAGATATTCCATGCAAACAGAAACCAAAAGCAGGCAGGAGTAGCTAAACTTACAGCAGACAAAACAAACTTCAAGTCAAAAGCTATAAAGAGAGACAAACAAAGACATTATATAATAAAAGAATCAATTCAGAAAAAGAATATAACGGTAAGTATATATGCACCCAACACTGGAGCAGCAAGACATAAAAAGCAAATATTATTAGATCTAAAAGGAGAGATGGACTTCAATACAATTATAGTTGAGGAATTCAACAACCCCTCTCAGCCATAGGCAGATCATCTAGACCAAAAATCAACAAAGAAACATCGAATTTCAACTGTATCACAGACCAAATGGACCTAACAGATACTCACAGACACATCTGACCTAACAGCTGCAGAATACATATTCTTTTCATCAGCACATGGAACATCTTCAAGGACTGACTATATATTAGGACACAAATGAAGTTCAAAAATATTTTTAAAAACTGATATATAAAGTATCTTATCTAACCACAATGGAATAAAACTAGACATAAAAAACAAGAAGAACATTTGAAACTATATAAATACATGGAAATTAAACAAGTTCCTGAATGACCAATGGGTGAAGGAAAAAAATTAAGAATAAAATTATATAATCTGAGCTCAGTGGCTCAATAATCCCAGTTACTTGGGAGCCTGAGGTGGGAAGATTGCTTGATGCCAAGAGTTCGAGACCAGCCTGGGCAACAAGGTGAGACAAGGCTGTCAGAAATAACTAAACTAAACTAATTCCTTGAAACAAATGAAAATACAAACACAACATATAAAAACCTATGGGAGGCCGGGTGCAGAGGCTCATGCCTGTAATCCTAGCCCTCTGGAGGCCAACGCAGGTGGATCGCTCAAGGTCAGGAGTTCGAGACCAGCCTGAGCAAGAGTGAGACCCCATCTCAATTAAAAATAGAAAGATATTAATTGGCAAACTAAAAATATATAGAAAGGCCGGGCGCGGTGGCTCACGCCTGTAATCCTAGCTCCCTGGGAGGCCGAGGCGGGCGGATCGTTTGAGCTCAGGAGTTCGAGACCAGCCTGAGCAAAAGCGAGACCCCATCTCTACTATAAATAGAAAAGAAATTAATTGGCCAACTAATATATATAGAAAAAATTAGCCGGGCATGGTGGCGCATGCCTGTAGTCCCAGCTACTTGGGAGGCTGAGGCAGCAGGAATGCTTGAGCCCAGAAGTTTGAGGTTGCTGTGAGCTAGGCTGATGCCACGGCACTTACTCTAGCCTGGGCAATAAAGTGAGACTCTGTCTCAAAAAAAAAAAACATATATAGAAAAAATTAGCCAGGCATGGTGGCATGTGTCTGTAGTCCTAGCTACTTGGGAGGCTGAGGCAGGAGGATAGTTTGAGCCCAGGAGTATGAGGTTACTGTGAGCTAGGTTGACACCATGGCATTCTAGCCCAGACAACAGAGTGAGACTCTGTCTCAAAACAAAACAAACAAACAAAAAAACCTATGGGACACAGCAAAAGCAGTATTAAGAGGCAAGTTTAAAATAATAAATGCCTACATCAAAAATTATAAATATTACAAATAAACAACTTAACACATCTAGAAAAGTAAGAACAAACCAAACCCAAAATCAGAAGAAAATAAAGATCAGAGTAGAAATAAAAAAAATTCATACTAAAAAAAAATTTACAAAAGATCAATGAAAGAAAAAGTTGGTTTTCTGAAAAGATAAACAAAATTGATAACCCTTTAACCGGACTAAGAATAAAAGAGAGAAAAACCCAAGTAAATAAAATTAGAAACAAAAAGGAGATATCATAATGGCTATCACAGAAATACTAAAGGATCATTAGAGACTACTATGAACAACTGTACACCAATAAATTTGAAAACCTAAAGAAAATGGATACATTTCTGGACATATACAACCTACCAAAATCAAACCAAGAAAAAACAGAAAACCTGAGAAGATCAAGAAAAGTAAGGAGATTGAATCAGTAATACAAAGTAAACCAACAAGTAGAAGCCAGGACTAGATGGCTTCACTGCTGAATTCTACCAAACCTTTAAATAATTAATACCAATTCTTCTCAAACTATCCCCAAAAAATTAAAGCAGAGAAAAAAAATTCTTCCAAAGTCATTCTTCAAGGCCAGTATAACCCTATACCATAACTGGACATGGTAACCCCCACAAAAACAAACAAAAACTACAAGCCAATATCCTTGATAAACTTGGATACAAAAATCCTCAACAAAATACTAGCAAATCAAATCTAACAAGGCATCAAGAAGATAATACACCATGATCAAGTGGGATTTATCCCAGGAATGCAAGAATGGTCCAACATATCCAAATCAATAAATGTTAAACATCATACTAATAGAATGAAGGACAAAAACCATATAATTCAACATACAGAGAAAAAGCATTCAATAAAATTCAACATCTCTTCATGATAAAAACTCTCAATAAGTTAGATATAAAAGGAAAGTACATCAACATCATAAAGGCCACATATGATAAATCCACAGCTAACATAATATTGAGCTGAGAAAACCTGAAAACTTTTCCTTTAAAAATCGGGACAAGATAAGAATGCCACTCTGACCACTCTTATTCAACATAGTATTAGATGTCCCAGCCAGAGTAATTAGGCAAAAGAAAAATATTAATATAAAGGACATACAAACTGGAAAGGAGGAGGTCAGATTATCCCTGTTCGCAGACTACATGATCTTATATACAGAAAAACCTAAAGACTCTACCAAAAAACTTTTAGAACTGATAAATGAATCCAGTAAAGTTGTAGGATACAAAATCAACATATAGAAGTCAGCAGTGTTTCTATACATGCACAACGAGCAAGTGAAAAAGAAATCAAGAAAACAATCCCATTTATAATACCTGGGAAAAAAAAAAAAACTACAAATAAATTTAACCAAGGAGGGGAAAGACCTCTACAAGGAAAACTACAAGACACTGATTAAAGTAAATGAACAGAGGCCAGGCGTCGTGGCTCATGCCTATAATCCCAGCACTCTGGGAGGCCGGGGCGGGCAGATTGTTCAAGGTCAGGAGTTTGAAACCAGCCTGAGCAAGAGCGAGACCCTCCCATCTCTACTAAAAATAGAAAGAAATGAACTGGCCAACTAAAAATATATAGAAAAAATTAGCCAGGCATGGTAGCACATGCCTGTAGTCTCAGCTACTTGGGAGGAGGAGGCAAAAGGATCGCTTGAGCCCAGGAGTTTGAGGTTGCTGTGAGCTAGGCACAGCACTTTAGCCAGGGCAACAGAGTGAGACTCTGTCTCAAAAAAAAAAAAAAAAAGTAAATGAAGAGGATACAAATGGAAAGACATCCCATGGATCAGAAGAATTAATATTGTCAAAATGACCATTCTATTCAAAGCAATCTACAAATTCAATGCAATCCCTATTAAAATACCAATGTCATTCTTCACAGAAATAGAAAAAAAAAATCCTAAAGTTTGTATGAAACCACAAAGACCCTGAATAGCCAAAGGAATCTGGGCAGAAAGAACAAAACTGGAGGCATTATACCAACAGACTTCAAAACATACTACAAAGCTGTAGTTACCAAAACTGCATGGTATTAGCATAAAAACAGACACATAGACTAATGGAACAGAATAGAGAACCAGAAATTAATCCATATATGCACAGCCAACTGATTTTTGATGAAGGTGCCAGGAACACTCACTGGAAAAAGGACAGACTCTTTAATAAATGGTGCTGAGAAAACTGAATATCCCTATGTAGAGAAATAAACTAGATCCGTACCTTTCATGCGATAGAAAAATCAACTCAAAATGGATCAAAGACCTAAATGTAAGACCCCAAACTATAAAATGACTAGAAGAAAACAGGGGAAACACTTCAGGACATTGGTCTGGGAAAGAGTGTAGGAATAAGACTTCAAAAGCACAGGCAACAACAAAAAAAATAAACAAATGGGACTAAACCAAACTAAAAAGCTTCTGAACAGCAAAGGAAACAATTGATAGAGTAAAAACACAACCTACAGAATGTGAGAGATTATTTGCAAACTATTAATCCAACAATGAATTAATATCCAAAATATATAAGAAATTTAAACTTCTCAGTAACAACAACAACAAAAAATCTGATTTAAAAACAGGCAAATGGCCGGGCGCGGTGGCTCACGCCTGTAATCCTAGCTCTCTGGGAGGCCAAGGTGGGCGGATCATTTGAGCTCAGGAGTTCGAGACCAGCCTGAGCAAGAGTGAGACCCCATCTCTACTATAAATAGAAAGAAATTAATTGGCCAACTAATATATATAGAAAAAATTAGCCGGGCATGGTGGCACATGCCTGTAGTCCCAGCTACTTGGGAGGCTGAGGCAGCAGGATTGCTTGAGCCCAGGAGTTTGAGGTTGCTGTGAGCTAGGCTGACGCCACGGCACTCACTCTAGCCTGGGTAATAAAGTAAGACTCTGTCTCAAAAAAAAAAAAAAAAAAAAAAAACAGGCAAATGATCTGAACAGACTTTTCTCCAAAGAAGTAATACAAATGACCAACAAATATATGAAAAAATGTCCAGCATCACTAATCATTGGGGAAATGCAAATCAAAACCACAATGAGGTATCATCTCTCCCTAATTAAGATGGCTATTATAAAAAAGACAAAAAATAACTAATGCTGGTGAGGATGTTGAGAAAAGGGAACTCGTATACACTGTTGGTGGCAATGTAAACTAGTACAGACACTATGGAGAACAGTATGGAGGTCTCTCAAAAAACCACAAATAGAACTATCATGTGATCCAGCAATACCACTACTGGACATTTATCCAAAGGAAAGGAAATCAGTATGTTGACATCTGCACTTCTATGTTTGTTGTAGCACTAATCACAATAGCCAAGATACGGAATAAATGTGGTACATACACACAAGAGAGATTTTATTCAGACATAAAAATGAATGAAATCCTGCCTTTTGGGGCCACACTGATGGAATTGAGGACATTATGTTAAGTGAAATAAGCCAGGAACAGAAGTTAACCACATATTCCCACTCGTGTGTGGAAGCTAGAAAATGTTGATCTTATAGAGGTTAAAAGTAAAACAGAGGATACTAGGAACTGGGAAGTGCAGGGAAAAAGGAGGGATAGGGGAGATTTGTTAAAGGATACAAAATTACAGCTAGATAGAAGGAATAAGTTCAAGTGTTCTATCCTATTATAGGATGACTATTGTTAACAATAATATATTCTATAGTTTTGAATAGCTAGAAGGAGGATATTGAATGTTTCCAACACAAAGAGATGATAAATGTCTGAGATGATGAATATGCTAATTACTGTGATCTGATTAGTATACATTCATTACATGAATTGCCGCAACACTATGTACACCATAAATGTGTACAATTGATATGTGTCAATTAAATAATAATAAAGTAAAAGAAAAAAGAAAAATGCCAGAAAATTATTTTTTAAAGCACCAGTCCTAAGGAATCAAAAGGAAAATGCGGGCCGGGCGCGGTGGCTCACGCCTGTAATCCTAGCACTCTGGGAGGCCGAGGCGGGCGGATTGCTCAAGGTCAGGAGTTCAAAACCAGCCTGAGCGAGACCCCATCTCTACTATAAAAATAGAAAGAAATTAATTGGCCAACTAATATATATATAAAAAAAAATATTAGCCGGGCATGGTGGCGCATGCCTGTAGTCCCAGCTACTCGGGAGGCTGAGGCAGCAGGATTGCTCGAGCTCAGGAGTTTGAGGTTGCTGTGAGCTAGGCTGACGCCACGGCACTCACTCTAGCCTGGGCAACAAAGCGAGACTCTGTCTCAAAAAAAAAAAAGGAAAATGCATGTGGAATTTACTGTCACTGCCTTTTCAAACCATGCTAAAAGTTTCCAATGATGAAAACCTTTTGTTCAATCAAGAACAGCATGATTATTAATTCAATCATGGCAATAATTTCCACTAAAATAAGAGGCTTTAATGACTTTCAAACTACAAAATAATAGCTATCTCAGGATGACAAGAGGGAACAGGGAGCAGTTGTCCTGACACTGAGGGAGACACACGGAAAAAGGACAGGCTACCTCTGGCCGCTGCCTGGCACGTGGTGCTCTCTGCACACCGCAGGTTCTTCAGCAGCTGCATTGACTTGCCAGCCATTATGATCTGCTTCAGGACAGGTTTGAGGAAGGACACCATGGTGTGCTGTCTGCTGGAGGGCCCCTGGTCACTGCCAGAACTTGCGCTAGCGTTATCACTCATTTTTTCTTCATTTTCTGTCTTTTCCGATACGCTATATAATGTGTAAGTTGCATACCAGAAGTCTCTGTGATTTACCGGAACATTTTTGTTTCTAAAGAGAGTCAAAAGAATTTTAAACTTTAACTTCTCTTCCTAAAAAACACACTATTCCTATTCTAGCTAAGGTATGCTGTCCAAACATTCCAAAATGAATACAATCTTCAGGCAAAATGGGGCAGTTTTAATCTGGACTCAGTTTAGCATGGAAAAGCAGATAAGTACTCTGTCGCCCATGCCTGTAATCCTAGCACTCTGCGAGGCCAAGGAGGGAGGATTGCTCCAGGTCAGGAGTTCGAAACCAGCCTGAGCAAGAGCAAGACCCCGTCTCTACAAAAATAGAAAGAAATTAATTGGCCACCTAAAAATGCATAGAAAAAATTAGCCAGCCATTGTGGTGCATGCCTGTAGTCCCAGCTACCCGGGAGGCTGAGGCAGAAGGATTGCTGGAGCCCAGGAGTTTGAGGTTGCTGTGAGATAGGCTGACGCCATGGCACTCTAGCCTAGGCAACAAAGTGACACTGTTTCAATTTAAAAAAAGAAAAAAAGAAAAGCAGATAAATACTCTGAGTAATATAGGTAAAATTTAAGTACAGTTTCCTAAATTGGAATTAAATAAGACTAATCTGGTCCTCTTTAAAAGTAGAATAAAATATACCCATGTACCATCTATTGTGAAAATAATTGCAGACTTCTCTACCTTTTTTTCTCTAGAAAGATTCTTCACTGGACTGCTTCTAACAATGAAATTATGGTCACTCATCACCTTAGAATAATAGTCAGAATCCCATTTTCACAAAAATTCTCATGTGAGACTGATAAAACAGGACATAGTGACAGACATGAGACTTAGCTGAAGGAAGGCCAATTCATTTATATGTGAGCCCTGTGTAAAACGGTGTTACCCTTCCAGAACACTAAAGACTTAAAGTTATCCTTCCTGATGAGTTCAAGGGATAGCTATCAATAGAAACCATACATTTAAACAGATTACATAACTTAAAACTGAGTTAAAAGAGTACAATTAGTCCTACATTGCAGTTTATATGATTCTATTCAGAAAAATCAATTAACTGAAGGGAAATCATGATAAATGGATTGACATTTTCCTTAATTGTTTTATTAAATATACTGATGGTAAAAAAATTCTGAGAAATAACTATATTAGAGGCATACATTTGACATTTTCATAGCTTTTAATGTATTGATAATTCGCAGTGGGAATAACTGAAACCATCTGATATCACCTAAATTCATTTTATGTTAAGCAGTGTGCATTTTAGCATACCAGTCAGCCATAAGTCATCCAAAAATATAATTTGGTAAAGAAAAGCTTGGAACTGACATAAAACTTGGACAAAGATATTTTTAATTGGCTGATATTAACATCTACAAAAATGATACAGAACTTTCCTATGGTGACAACACAGCTCTGTCATTCGAACTGTGCTTTCTCAACTATGCTTTCTCTATCTGAAACTAACAAAAGCATTTGATTTTCATGTGGGAGCAAATTAGTGAAACCAGCACTCTGTGAGCCCTGCGTTCCCAGCTGCAACCTCTGCCTCACCTCTGGATGATGAACTCCTTGGCACCGTCCCACAGGTGCCCGTGCACAATCCACTCGTCCACTGTCTGCAGGTAGGGCCGTACTGTCTCCACCCAGAGAGAGAACAGGAGGGAGACCTAAGGTCGAGAGTGTACACAAGTTAACTCTCAGAGCGACCTGATCACTAAGTAAAATGAGGTTCAAACAGTTCTGAAATGCCTTTTAAAGAGTAATCAGATTTCTGTGTTTTTTGGACACAAAGAAATTAAAAATCCGAAAAAGTACACTATAAAATCCTTATGAAAAGCTCACCTAAATATGGGATGACCATATTGTTTTAGTCCATACAGGGACCCTCTTGAGAGTGAGAATTATACAGGGAAGCAGGCTAATCTGGGACGGCCCAGGCAAACAGATATGGTTTCCTGATCTAAATAGAACTACCAGCACAGTATCCACTATGATTGAGCTTACTTTACTCTCCTGCAGTTCTCAAAAAAGGACAAAAATGGCAGCACTGAGAGAAATCAACCTCCTTTCTACCGAACTGCAATACCAAATGGCAAGATAAAGTTACACCAGCAAACTAAAAAGTACCCAAAAATATGCACCCAAACAAGCCTGTAGCTTTCTAGATTATAGCCTCTAGATTTGTATTTTTAAAAAATTGTGGTAAAAAAGTATAACATAAGATTTACCATCTCAACCATTTTAAGTTTTAAGTTCAGTGGTTTTAAGTACATTCACACTGTTGTCACAGATCTTTAGAACTTTTTCATGTTGTAAAACTGAAACTCTGTACCTAATAAACAACTCCCCATTCCCTGGCCCTGTTAACCACCATTCCACTTTCTGTTTCTATGAATGTGGCTACTTTAGGGATCTCATATAACAGATTTGTGTTCTCATATGAGAAAGGGTTATTGAAAATGTCTATATAAATCGGCTAGGTATTTGTCACAGCTTGCTTCTTTGTTCTTGCCTCATCCTTCTGTTGATCTTGGCAATTAGAGCTGAAAAGTCAGTTTCCTGCAGTCTTGAATTTGGAAGCTAATTTTAAAACTCCGAACAACTGCCTGACAAACCACTATGTAAGCATCATTTAACAAACAACTGTGAGGGATATCCACCACTCCTTTGCTGTGCGGGATAGAGTGACACACTTTAGACTAGGCAGAAGTCCCACATACGGTTTGCTCCGAGGCTTCTCCAACACTGTCGTATTCAAGAATGGCCTTGTACAGGGTGTTGAGCAGGTGAGATGCTCGGACAACATTCCGAGTGTCAGGTGGAACTTCTGCTACTCCAGTACTAAACACTTTGTGCAGAACCTTGAGCTGAGCCAACCGAGATGACAACTTATCCACCACTATTGCAAGAGTTATTGTAGTATCTGCAAATATCAATAAATGAAAGTCAACAGCAAGGAAAAGTATCAGCATACAACACATGACATAAATGCAAGGCTACTTATTAGGCTTATGGAGAGGCATGACAAAATAGAGGATGGTGGGTTTTAATATCACATCGCAAGGAACTAATTCCCCTAAGGAAGAATTGCAAGTTAGGGAGAAAAAGAAAACTCAGCAGAAAAATAATCTATAAAGGAACTGACAGTTCACAGAAAAGGAGAGACAACTGATTCTTAGACATATAGAGAGTCATTCAACCTCACTTATAATAAAAGAATGAAAATTAAAATGATACCACGTAAAACAAAAACACCCACAATGGGAGGCTGTGGTGATGACAAAGGGTTACACAAGCAAGTTCCTATAGGGTGATGGCACAGCTCAGTGTCCTGAATGTGGAAGTGGTTATGCAGATCTATACATGTGATAAAATGGCACAGAACTATGCATAAAGATATCACTCCTCCCCCTGCCACCCACTTAAATCAAGTACCATGTTTCCCCGAAAATAAGACCTACCCATAAAATAAGCCCTAGCAGGATTTCTAAGCATTTGCGCAATGTAAGCCCTACCCTGAAAATAAGACAGAGTGATGGGCGTGGCTACACAGTGTATCTGCACAACCCATGCATTTTGTCACAGAGCGGTAAAGACGACGAACAGCCCTTCTCATCTGCCCCATCGTGACAGCTACTATCCCAGAGGTGACCGGAAAGGTGTGGGCAGCCCCACCAACAAGGTTGGCTCCCCCTGTCAGGTCCTGGCCATCCTGTGCGTGCTGCAAGCTGAGGCTTTGAGGGGAAAATAACACATCCCTGAAAATAAGCCCTAGGGTGTCTTCTTAAGGAAAAATAAATATAAGACCCTGTCTTATTTTCGGGGAAACACAGTACCTGCAAAACTGGTGAAACCCATGTCAGGTCTGCAGCCTGGCTAATGTGCTGTGCCAGTGTCAGCTTCCCAGTCTTGACCACATACTAGAATTACTTAAGGATTCTCCACTGAAGGAAGCAAGGTGATGGGAACATGGGACCCTTTCTATACTATTTTTTTGTGGTAACTGAAAATAAAAGTTAAGGCGGAAAAAAACTATACTGGGTTACCATTTTATACCTGTCACATTGGAGAAGACCAAAAAGTTTGATAACACACTGTTGGCAAGAGTGTGAGGAAACAGGTATTCATACACATTGCTGGCAAGAGTATAAATTTATTTTCCTGTACCTCCCTGGAAAGCAATGTGGCAAAATCCAGCACAATCACACATGCCATTACATATCAGTGGACCCAGCAATTCCATTTTTAAGAACTTACCCTACAGATAACTTGTTCCATGTGTATGATTATGGATATGTCTAAGTGGTTATCATTGCAGTCCTGCTGGTAACAGCAAATGATTGGAAATAACTTAAATGTCCATCAAGGAGGATTGGGCTATGATACAACCATATGGTGAAACACTCAATTTATAAAAAGGAAGAAGGAGGCTCTAGTTGTATGGTACAATCCCCAAAATTTAAATTAGAAAACAACCTAAAGAATAGTATAATGACTGTGGGTTTGTGTACGTGCATATGCCTCACTTGTATATGTCTAAACTACTTCTGGAAGGATGGACAAGACACTGAGGACCTGGTTGTTTCTCTGCAGGGGAAATGACTGGCTCAGGAACTAGAGCAGAAAGAAGAATTTTCACTCTAAATCCTTCTGTAGTGTTTTGATTTTTAAAGATATGAATGGCTTAAAATCTAAATTTTAGACTTTAAAAATGAATACATTCATGAGATTACTTATTTGTTATGCAACTTTCAAACGTTATATCAATGAATAACCTAAATGGCATTCAAAATCTGAACTATTCAAACAGGACATCAAACAAAAAAAATGAATTGTGTGTCTTATGAGTAAAAGTGAAGAACATTTAAATACCATTATTGATGATGCACTTCTCAATTTCTGTAAGTTCTTCTTTGAAACTAATGAAATACTTGTATAGGGCCCACATGAAAGCCTGGTAGGTTCTAAAGGGAGCTTCGGTCGACTTCTTAGGAACAGAACCACTTCCAGGCAGCAAGCTTTCGGAGCTGTGTCCCATGACTTCATCAATGAACTCCCGGAGTCGAAACACAACCTGGCCATATGCTGCTATTTGTTCTAGCACAGACCGTAAACAGTTCTACGACAGAAGCAAATTATAATTATTTAAAGTTGGTCTTCTGTAAACATTCAAATTCACTTTCCCCTCACAGTAAAATATTTATTTTGTGATTGTTTTAAACAGTATGTTTAGTAGAAGACAAGGTAATAAAATAAGGAATATTTAGTTTTATATTCAAAGAAAAAAGAGAGCATTAATTTCAATAGAATATAGAATTGTGGCTTATATTTTTTAAAAACACATATAAGGTAAATGTACTGTAGGCAAAAAACTTATAGATATTATAGCTTTCCCAATACAGAATGACAGAAATAAAAAGCAGAAAATGCAAATCAAAATCAAATATGCCACAAACAATATAAAGAATTCTCTAAGTACCGTAAAGATGAACAGCTTAATTTTCTTCTTGAATCTTAAATGTGTTTATTAATTTTAATACTATAAAAATGTCCTAAAATTATATTACCACAGTTCACATAAATACTAATTCTCTTTTTTTTTGAGACAGAGTCTTGCTTTGTTGCCCAGGCTAGAAGTGAGTGCTGTGGCATCAGCCTAGCTCACAGCAACCTCAAACTCCTGGGCTCAAGCAATCCTCCTGCCTCAGCCTCCCAAGTAGCTGGGACTATAGGCATGTGCCACCATGCCCAGCTAATTTTTTCTATATATATTAGTTGGCCAATTAATTTCTTTCTATTTATAGTAGAGATGGGGTCTCCCTCTTGCTCAGGCTGTTTTTGAAATCCTGACCTTGAGCAATCCGCCCGCTTCCACCTCCCAGAGTGCTAGGATTACAGGCGTGAGCCACCGCGCCCAGCCCATCATTTAATTCTTGAATTATAATAAATACAAATAACTTACGTGTGTCAAATGAGTTACTATGATATTGTTTCTCACTGTTACCTTTCCATCTATCAATTGAAATATAAAGAGCTTTTTCACTCCTGAAAGTAACCTGAAATGAAATTTTAAAAGGATGAATGTACTTTAAGTCTAGAAAAATGTTCACTACAGTATGCCCAGAAAATTTTTATTAAAAATTCAGAATTGGGGGGTAAAAATAGAATAATTAGAAATTATTAGATAATAAAAAAATGGAAGACATCAATCTTTTTATCTGATTACCTTAAGACTCAAGACATTTCAATGTCATCTTAGAGAGAAGTGTGAAACAATGTTGCCAAAGCATCTCCCTCACATACTTCATGACACAAAAAGATCCTTCCATTTCTAAGAATGTCAATATCATACTTTATGTGAGAGCACCAAGACTTGGAATTTCTGTAGTGACAGCACCACATACTGCATTAGATTCCTGGCTTCCAGGTATGGGCACAGGCTTTCATTGATACACTCTACCTATTAAAAACAGTCAGCAGCAAACTTTGCTTTGAACTCAGATATTAAAGAAATGATGGACTAATCTAATTTAGTCATATACTAAATTTTTTAACCTGGAAAAGAAGTGAATATATCAAAATCTCACAATCTCCACAGTCAAATTTGAAGTCTAAACTTCATACCTAATGGCCTATTTCTAGTTTGCCTGTGAAAAACGCCAGAACGCTTTCCTTTAAAGCCTTCCAGACTATTAATTAGGTTAACAGATCTTACCACAGGGTTTCCCGAATAACCTGTGTCTCAGTAACAAAGACTCTGTCATCTGGAACATACAATGGATCGCTGCTGTACAAGTGTTGGTCCCTGTTAGACAGCAAACATCAAATGTCAATAGAATGGTTTCTAACTAAGTAAAATAATTTGTCCCAAAGGATATATGCAATTCAGTGCTAACTTAAGTAATAATCAATTAGCAAATAAACATAATAAACACCTAAATGCCTCTCATATTTATTTTCACAAGTCAATTGAAATACTCTGAGAAGCACTTTCAGAGTAATTCTAATTGTTGTGTTAACTGCTGATTTAGGCAAATGTCTAAAACTATACACTGTTGTTCTTTGGAAAACAGTAAGTGCATTTTCGTAATAAGTATACTAAAACAGAACTCAAATAATGGCCTAATATATACCAATACATTCACACTGAAATTAACAACAAAAAGAGTCAAAACACAGATTAAAATTAAATACTATAATTTCATTATTTCACTAATAATTAAATAATTAAAAATTGTTCAATTAGAATTGTTAAAAATAACTAACAAGTTTAAATTTCAGGGAAGTACTTGATTTAAATCACAAATCAAAGCCAAATGTTTAAACATCAAAGTTTCTTCTATCATTACATTAAAACAAAAATGTAGCTTCTTACCAGACAGCAGCTAAATTGGAGTGCAAATGTAGACTATGAGGAAACCGTGAGGGCCTAGTCGTCCAGTACTGATGAACTACATGCTGTTCTAGCCAGCTTCGGTCATCTGGTTCATCTGCTGGAAATAAATGTAATAAGTTTTAGTTGTAATAGTTAACAAACAAACAAACAAAATATTGGGTCAATTCTGCCACAATATCTGGACTTAAGACTCCACTCAAATATACACCTGAAAATGGTTCTTTGACTACAACAGCTACTTGACATTATTTATATATACATGATCAATGATTTAAAATACACATACAAAATTGAATTACATGTTGTTGGTTACAAAGTTAAAAAAAAAACTCTCTATTTTAAAATATGAATGATATAGTTGAATAGTTCAATAACCATTAAGGAAGTCGAAATGTTAACTAAAGACCTTCCCATGCAACCCTAAAGCCTCAGGGCTGGCACTGAATGTTCAAGGATTAAATTCATGAGTGGATAAAGACAATGTGGTACATATATACCATGGAATACTACTCAGCCATAAAAGGAATGAAATAATGTAGTTTATAGCAACTTGGAGGGAACCAGAGATCATTATCCTAAATTAAATATCTCAGGAATGGGAAACCAAACACCATATGTTCTCACTAGTAAGTAGGTGTTAAACAATGGGTACACATAGGCACAAAGCGATATAAAAGGACATGAGAAACAAAGAAAGGGGGAAGGTGGGAGGAGGATGGGAGACAAAAACTTACCTTTGGGGTACAATGAACACTATTCTGGTGATGGACACGTCAAAAGCCCTGACTTAAACATTGTACAAAGTATCCATACAACAAAAATACTTATACCCCACAATTAATATTTTGAAATAAAAATAAGTAAATAAATTTTCAAGGATTAGATAATCTCTATTTTACACAGGTTATTTCAAAAAGTAGAAAAAGAGAAAGCTGCCTAACATTTTATAAGGCTAATATAAACATGCTATTAAAACCAAATAAAGATATGGTAAGAAAGGCAATTCATCAAAGAATAAAGATGAAAAATCCTACATTAAAAAATAACTAGTCTAGGCCGGGCACGGTGGCTCTCGCCTGTAATCCTAGCACTCTGGAAGGCCGAGGCGGGCAGATTGCTTGAGGTCAGGAGTTCGAAACTAGCCTGACCAAGAGCGAGACCCCTGTCTCCACTATAAATATAAAGAAATTAATTGGCCAACTAATATATATAGAAAAAATTAGCCAGGCATGGTGGCGCATGCCTACAGTCCCAGCTACTCGGGAGGCTGAGGCAGTAGGATTGCTTGAGCCCAGGAGATGGAGGTTGCTGTAAGCTAGGCTGATGCCACAGCACTCACTCTAGCCTGGGCAACAAAGTGAGACTCTGTCTCAAAAAAAATAAAAAAATAACTAGTCTAATCCAACAATATACTAAAAAATAAAATGATCAAGAATACTGCTCAGAAATTCAAAGAAAATCTATCAATGTGGTAACAGGATAAAAGAGAAAAATTGTGAGATTATATCACAGATAAAGAATAGCAATTGATAAAATTCAACATTTATTTATGATTAAAGGCTCCTACAAAGAAATGGAATAGAATTGTCTTAATTTGATAAACGTATACTCAGAACTGAATCAAACAACCATCATACTTAATGGAGGAGTTTCAGGTGCCACCCCTTAGGGATGAGACCTAGTAGTCCAAGAAGCCCACTTCTACTGCAGTTGCTTATTCTAGAAACTTCCAGAGAGCTGGACTGACCGGCCAGAAAAGACACTTGATCAACATGTCACGAAGAAGGTGTAAGGTATAAGAATTGGCAGGAGGAGATAAAAAACTGTCAATATTTGTATATGATACTAATCATATATAAAAAATGCAATGCAATCAATAATCTATTATAATTAATAAGTGAATTCAGCAAGAATGCTGGATGTAAGGACAATTTACACAGACCAAAGTGTTCCTCTACGCTAGGAATAAACAAAACAGGCAACATTCACTATAACAAAAACTATAACATAGTAGAAATTAATTAACAAAGGAACCCATGAGATCTTTTTTTTTGAGACAGAGTCTCACTTTGTGGCCCAGGGTAGAGTGCCATGATGTTAGCCTGGCTCACAGCAACCTCAAACTCATGGGTTCAAGCAATCCTTCTGCCTCAGCCTCCCAAGTAGCTGGAACTACAGGCATGTGCCACCATGCCTGGCTAATTTTTTCTATATATTTTTAGCTGTCCAATTAATTTCTTTCTATTTTTAGTAGAGACAGGGTCTTGCTCTTGCTCAGGCTGGTCTCAAACTCCTAAGCTCAAACGATCTACCCGCCTCGGCCTCCTAGAGTAGCTAGGATTACAAGCGTGAGCCACCGCACCCAGCCAACACTTGAGATCTTTAAAAAGAAAATTTCCTAGCCAGGCATGATGACTCACGCCTGTAATCCTAGCATTTTGGGAGGACGAGCCGAGGGGATGGTTTGAGCTCAGGAGTTCAAGACCAGCCTGAGCAAGAGTGAAACCCTGTCTCTACTAAAAAAATAGAAAGAAATTAGCTGGACAACTAAAAAAAATTAAAAAAAAAAAAATATATATATATATAAAAGTAGCTAGGCATGGTGGCACATGCCTGTAGTCCCAGTTACTAGGGAGGCTGAGGCAGGAGGATTGCTTGAGCCAAGGAGTTTGAGGTTGCTGTGAGCTAGGCTGATGCCACGGCACTCTAGCCTGGGCAATAGAGCGAGACTCTGTCTCAAAAAAAAAAAAAAAAAAGAAAAAAGAAAGAAAGAAAAAAGGAAAATTTCCCAAATCTAGTAAAAGACACAAAAATTGGGAGAAATGTACATATTATCATTATAAGGATATCAATCCTTTCCAAGTTAGATCTATAAATTCACTGCAATCCAAATCAAAATCCTAGATGGATTTTTTTTTTTAAAGGAACTTACCATACTCTTCCTAAAATGTCCATGAAAGAATAAAATTTCGCAAATAGCTAAGCCAATTTTGGAAAAGAGCAAAGCAGGTGATGGGAGGTGTGCCTTCCATGTATTAAGACATATTACAAAGCCATATAAATAAAAACTGTTCCCCGGCCAGACTCACACTAAAGGAACAGAATAGAAAGTTTGGAATAAATATAGTCATCCCTCATAATCTGCTAGGGATTGGTTCCAGGACTCCTGTGGATACCAAAACCCACAGATGCTCAAGTCTCTGATATAAAATGACACAGTACTGGCATATAACCTATGCACAGCTTCCCACACACTTTAAATCATCTCTAGATTACTTATGCCTAATACAATGTAAATGCTATGTAAACAATCGTTACAATTTATTGTTTTTGCAAATTTGTATCATTTTTATTGTTCTATTGTTTTTATTTATTTTTTGAATATCCTTGATACAATACTTGGATGCAGAACCCTCAGATACAGAAGGCCAACTGCACATGTATTTAAGGGAAACTGATAATATGATAAAGCTAGAACCACAAGGCAATATGGAAAGAATGGATTGTTTCCCAGATTTTTCTTTTCTTTTTTCTTTTTTTTGATACAGAGTCTCTCTTTGTTGCCCAGGCTAGAGTGAGTGCCGTGGTGTCAGCCTAGCTCACTGCTGAGCCTCAAACTCCTGGGCTCAAGCACTCCTCCTGCCTCGGCCTCCCTAGTAGCTGGGACTACAGGCATGCGCCACCATGCCCGGCTAATTTTTTTGTTTGTTTGTTTTTTTGGGTTTTTAAATTTTTATTATTTTCTTTTTTTTTCTTTCTTTTTTTATATCTTTATTTCTTTTCTTTCTTTTTTTTCCACCCTGCTTGGTATCCCACAGAGACTAATTTTTTCTATATACATTAGTTGGCCAATTAATGTCTTTCTATTTATAGTAGAGACGGGGTCTCACTCTTGCTCAGGCTGGTTTCGAACTCCTGACCTTGAGTGATCTGCCCGCCTGGGCCTCCCAGAGTGCTAGGATTACAGGTGTGAGCCACTGCGCCCAGCCTGTTTCCTACATATTGTTGGAAAAACTGGCTCATGAGTGGGAGAAAAATAAGCTGGACCCTTTAATATCACTTTATACATAAGAGTGCACCTGGTGGGACTACAAACTAGTTCAACCTCTGTGGAAGGCAATATGGAGATACCTCAAAGCAATACAAGTAGATCGACCATTTGATCCAGCAATTCCACTACTGGGCATCTACCCAAAAGATCAAATGACACTCTACAAAAAGGACACCTGTACTCAAATGTTTATAGCAGCACAATTCACAATTGCAAAGTTGTGGAAACAACCCAAGTGCCCATCAATACATGAGTGGATTAATAAAATGTGGTATATGTATGCTATGGAGTACTATTCAGCTTTAAGAAACAACGGTGATATAGCACCTCTTGTATTTTCATGAATAGAACTGGAACCCATTCTACTAAGAGAAGAATGGATGAACAAGCACCACATGTACTCACCAGCAAATTGGTATTAATGGATCAACACCTAAGTGGACATATAGGAATAACATTTATCGGGTGTTGAGCAGGTGGGAGGGGGGAGGAGGGAATGGGTATATATAAACATAATGAGTGAGATGTGCAACGTCTGGGGGATGGTCACGCTTGAAGCTCTGACTTGAGGGGGGCGAGGGGCATGGGCAATATATGTAACCTAAACATTTGTACCTACATAATATGCTGAAATTAAAAAAAAAAAAAAAAAAAGAAAAAGAGTGGACCTGGTAGTCACTAAAGACTCAAATGTAAGTTATAAAAAAACAAACAGAAGAAAAATACAGGGGAATACTTTTGTTGAGAAAAATTTCAAGACCCAAATACTGACCATATGAAAAATCCACAGGTTTGAGTACAATATAAAAAAAAAAAATTTGAAAACTCTGTTTGAAGGGTATCACGAAAAAATGTTGACAGTCAGGTGACTGACTAGAAGATATCTGCAATGTCTAAAATCTAGGAATGAATGTCTAGATCTGCAAAGAATTGTGAGGGGTGGGGTGTGCAGGAAGGTTATGAAACTTAAAACAAAAATGAGCAAATGATGTCAAAAGACAAGCAACTCACAAAAGGGGCAAGCTTGAAGGATCAATAAATACATAAGGAAGTCCCTAAATCACTAGTAGTCAGACAAATGCAAATGAAACATCAATAACCCAAAACGGAAGGGGGAATCTTATCAAGTACTGATGAGACTGTGGGGGCGGAACTTATATTACAGCCAAATTCTGACATGGGTCCAGAGTGGACAAAGTACTCAGTGTGGCAGAGGGGGCGAAGGCAACTCAGGGCCTGTCTACAAGGAAACAGCTAATTGAAATAGGGTAGTTGTAAGCCGCAGAATCCTACGCAACAGTTAGGAACGATACAGCATAATACCAGCTACGCAATTAAACAGAACACACCAACCAACACAATGTGTCTTATAAGAACTCCGTGTACATAAGAACATAGATAGCAAACACATGAGAACAGATGCTTGTAACTGGGCTGGCAGACAAAGGGAATTAGGAGTGGGAATCAAATAGCAGAAGAAAGAGAAGAAATAAACTAAAAGGCCCTACATGGACTAGTGATGATAATGTGCTCTGAGCAGAGTGGCATGATACCACTTGCCACCCCGGAGGTCCAATTCAAGAATTAAAAAGAAAGGAAAGAGAAAACAAAACCACAAAAGCATTAGGACACTAAGTCAGCTTTAACTACTTAATGTCCATCAGGCAAGGTTCGAGTGCAGAGAACAGGGCCTAGTCACGGGAAACTCACTGTTTCCTTATCTATAAAATGAAAAGTAGGATTAGTTGATCTACTCTTTAAGGTTGCTTCCAGCTCTTTCTAGATTCTACCAATTCATAGTTTCTCCCTAAAAAATAAAAAAGCAGACTTTCAAATTGGAAAATAAATTGTATAGCTCTTTTCCTTTTATTTAGTTACCAACGTCAGCAAAGTTAATCCTTCTCCAATAAAAAATAAACAGAAATATTTACGACTAACAAAGTTCTTGGAACTAAAAAAGAAAAAAAGAACAAAACTGTACTCTAAATGCATTAATTCAACATTAATTACAGTGCTACTACTTAGGCATTATATAAAAAAGATCTACTAATGGCTTTAAAAGATTTGTTTTATAAGGATAGCAGATCTTACTCAATATCTTGATCACATGGAACTGATCTCAAAGCTTGCCTTTCCTTCTAGGGAATTCCTCTATCAGAAAAGCCAACATCCAACAACACACAATACCTTTCCAGCTGATGCAAGGACCCAGTTTTCTGTTTTGATCTTGTTCTTCTAATGGTGTCCTGTCTACTTGAATTCCAGAGTCCTCTCTGCTTAAGGGCTGTTGATCATCTTCATCTTCACTTTCTTCAGACCAGACCTGATTTAAAAAGAAAACCCTTACAGAGTATAACCCTTACAGAGTATAACACTTACAGCCATTTAGGTTAAAAGATTAAGAAAACTTTCAAAGAAAAGCAAAAACTAAATGAAATTTTTAAAAAATCCCTTGAAAGTGGCTATTATAGGGATGGAATTATTATTATTATTATTCTCTTTTTCTATTATGATGTTGGCACCATGATGAATGGAATTAATTTTGGTGGCAAAAAATACAGGGAAATGTTTTTGCTGAGAAAAATTTCATATCCCAAATACTGACCCATATGGAAAATCCACAGGATTGAGTACAATAAAATATTTTTAAAAATCATGGATTCTGTTTGAAGGATATCATGAAAAAATTTTAATACTCAGGTGACTGACTAGAAGATATCTGCAATATCTGAAATCTAGGAATGAAAGATCATAGGTCCTTAAGGGACACTGGTATTCACTCTCCTTAATTTCTTAGTACTAATGATTTGGCTCAAAATTCTAATAAGTAGAGCTATTAATAATAACTACTCTGAGCTAGCGAAGAGAGTTCCTGTTTTCACTAAGTTGACCCAGGGCAGAAAGACCCATTAAAATCATCTATATCACTTGGCATGTATTTATATTTTCAATAACAAAACTACTGCCACTTACTGGTGTGTCTACGTTTGGACCAAGGTCAATTTCTTCACCTTCCATCAGGTATTTTCCCCAGTCAAAATCATCTTTTTTTTCTAAAATGTAACAGAAGAACTTCTTCAGCATTATCATAAACAATTGAAAAAAACCCCAAAACTATAGCAAAAAAGGCCAATACTACTCAAAATAAAATACACTCAGGAAATGAAAGTACGAAAATATTAAAACAATTAATAAATTGATATTCTAATACATTTTACACTTTAACTAACTCACTCTTTTTATTGTTTGAGACAGAGTCTCACTCTGTTGCCCAGGCTAGAGTGCCGTGGCGTCAGCTTAGCTCACAGCAACCTCAAACTCCTGAGCTCAAGCAATCCTCCTGTCTCAGCCTCCCAAGTAGCTGGAACTACAGGCATGTGCCATCATGCCCGGCTAATTTTTTCTACATTTTTTAGTTGTTTGGCTAATGTCTTTCTATTTATAGTGGAGACGGGGGTCTCGCTCTTGCTCAGGCTGGTCTCGAACTCCTGAGCTCAAATGATCCGCCCACCTCAGCCTCCCAGAGTGCTAGAATTACAGACTTGAGCTACCGTGCCCGGCCTAACTCACTCACTCTTAAAGGTGAGTTTTCTCTTTAAATAATTGAAGGTAGTTTAACTCACAAAGTTCGAACTTATATAGTCATCTCTCCGTATCTGAGGGGAACTGGTTCTAGGACCCCCACCCCTGCTAATACAAAACTCCAAGGATGCTCAAGTCCCATATATAAAGTGGTACGTATATGCACATAACCTCTGCACATCCTCCAGTATACTTTAAATCATCTCTAGATTATTTATATTACTTAATATAAATAGTTGTTATATTGTATTTTTAAGTTTGTATTTTTAATTGCCATATTGTTATTTATTTACTTATTTTGAATATATTTGATCTGCAATTGGTTGAATCTATGGATTTGGAACCTGCAGATACAGAGGCTGATTACATTTTAAATGAAATTTTGCAATTGCATCCAAAGCAACAGAAATATTTTAGTTTTGTAGATTTTTACAACTTTCAATAAAATCTCAATGCCCACTGGTTAAGCAATAAAATCAATTTCTCTTTTATTTCTTATATGTTAAACCATCCATCTGGTAACATACCCACTTCTTTGTCTCTTGGTGTTTCCACATAATTGCTGTTCGAAGGAGAATCAGACAGACACAGAAGAAGTGACAGTATGGAATAATGTGCATCTGTCTTCAAAACAAAAAATGAAGAACATGAATCACTGAGGTTGGTAAATGCTTTCTAAACTAGATTTGAGTAACTAAAACTCCGTGACAGTTATGTCTCTAATTCTTTTCCTGGTTTGAGAAAACATGAGTTATACCAAAATAAATTCTAATCTCTATAAACTTTTTTCATAGTTCAAATATTTACACATAAGGAGCCTCAAAGCTACCTGAGGTCTGAGTTCTACATTTCTTTTTTTTGAGACAGGGTGTCGCTATGTCACCCAGCCTGGAGTGCAGTGGTACAATCTTAGCTTACTGCAGCCTGGAATTCCTGGGCTCAAGTGATTCTCCTGCCTCAGCCTCCCAAGTAACTGGGACTACAGGTGCATGCCACCATACCTGGCTAATTTTTAAAAAATGTTTTTTTAGAGACAAGGCCTTGATATGTCACCCAGGCTCATCTTGAATTCCTGGTCTCAAGTGATCCTCCTGTCCTAGCCTCCTGAGTAGCTGGGATTACAGGTGCAAACCACTGTGCCTAGCTTGAGTCTTGTATTTTTAACAAGTATAAGACATCTGAAAAACTGAAAAAACCTTTTTTCTAAGATCTGGAACGTGACAAGGATGCCCACTTTCACCACTGTTTCAATATAGTACTAGAAGTTCTAGCTATAGCAATCAGGCAACAGAAAGAAATACAGGGCATCCAAATCACAAAGGAAGTCCTTGTTTGCAGACAGTATGATCTTACATCTAAAGAAACCCAAAGATTCCACAAAAAACTATTAGAATTGATCAATTCAGTCAAGTTAAGGATACAAAATCAACACATAAAAATGAGGAGCAGGTTGGATGCGGTGGCTCACACCTATAATCCTAACATTCCAGGAGGTGGAGGCAGGCAGATCATTTGAGCTCTGGAGTTTGATATCAGCCTGAGCAAGAGCAAGACCCCGTCTCTACTAAAAAAATAGAAAGAAATTAGCAAGACAACTAAAAATATATAGAAAAAAATTAGCCGGGCATGGTGGTGCATGCCTGTAGTCCCAGCTACTCGGGAGGCTGAGGCAGAAGGATTGCTTGAGCCCAGGAGTTTGAGGTTGCTGTGAGCTAGACTGACACCACGGCACTCTAGCCAAGGCAACAGAGGGAGACTCTGTCTCAAAAAAAAAAAAAAAAAAAATGAGGAGCATTTTCATATGAAATAGAAAAAGAAAATCTGAAAAGGAAACCAAGAAAGTAATCCCATTTGCAATAGCTAGAAATAAAATGAAACACCTAGGAATAAACTTAACCAAAGAAGTGAAAGATCTCTGTAATGAAAACTATAAAACACTCAAGAAAGAAATTGAAGAGGACACAAAAAAATAGAAAGATATTCCATTCTCATGGACTGGAAGAATCAATATTATTAAAATGTCCATATTACCCAAAGCAATCTACAGAGTGAATGCAATCCCCATCAAAATACCAATGACACTCTTCACAGAAACAGAAAAAATAATCCTAAAATTCATATGGAACCACAAAAGACTCAGAATAGCAAAAGCCATCCTGACCAAAAAGAACAAAACTAGAAGAATCACATTACCTGACTTCAAATTATACTACAGAACTCTAGTAACCAAAACAGCAAGGTAATTGTGTAAAAACAGACACATAGACCAATAAAACAGAATAGAGAACCCAGAAATAAATACACACATCTGTAGTGAACTTATCTTCGACAAAGTTGCCAAGAACATACAGTGGGGAAAGGATAGTCTCTTTAATAAATGGTATTGGGAAAACTGGATAACCATATGCAGAAAAATCAAATTAGAACTTTATCTCTTACCAAAAATCAAATCAAAATGGAGTCCAAAAATATATCCTTATATTTATGGTAAATTTGTTTTTGACAAAATTGCCAAGACAATTTGATAGGTAAAGGATAGCCTTTTCAACAAAAAGTGATCAGATAGTTGTGTATCTGTAAGTAGAAAAAAATTAACTTAGACCCTTTCCGCAAAACACATACAACAATTAAGTCAAAATGGATCACAGACCAAAATGCAAGTGTTAAAGCTATTATATAAAACTTTTAGAAGAAACATCTTCATAACTTGGGGTTAAGCAAAGAGTTCTTATACATGACACCAAAAGCATGAGCCATAAAAGAAAGAAATTGATAAAATGGACTTCATTAAAATCAAAACCTTTTGAGCTTTAAAAAACACCACTAAGAAAATGAAAACCCAGAAACCAGAGGAAAATATTTCTAAACCATTTTTCTGATAAGGAACTTGTGTGAAAAATAACTTAACTCAATAAGAAGAAAAATAACTCAACTGAAAAGATGCTTAACATCATTAGGTATTAGGGAAACGTAAATCAAAACCACAATGAGATATTACTACATACTATCTAGGATATCTATAATCAAAATGACAGGCAATAACAAGTGTTGGTAAGGATGTGGAGAAACTAGAACCCTTATACATTGCTAGTAGGAATATAAAATGATGCAGTCATGTTGGGAAACAATTTAGTAGTTTCTTAAAAGGTTAAACCTAAGCTTACCATATAAACCAGCAATTCCACTCCTAGAAATCTACCAATGGAGAATGAAGACATATGACCACACAAGGCTTGTACGAGCATGTTCTTAGTAGTTCACTATTCATCATAACCCAAAACTGGCAACAATCTAAATGTTGTCCACTGTGAATAAACAAAACGTAGCACAAACACATAAAAGAATACTATTCAGCTATGAAAACGACTAAAACACAGACATATGCTACAATGTGTATGAAACTCAAAAACTTTATGCTAAGTGAATGAAGCCAGACACAAAAAACTGCATATGGTATGATCTCATTTATATGAAATGTCCAGAAAAGGCAAATTTATAAATACAGCAAGCAGATCAGAAGTTGTCTGGGGTTGGCCGGGCATGGTGGCTCACGCCTGTAATCCTAGCACTCTGGGAGGCCGAAGCAGGCGGATTGCTCAAGGTTGGGAGTTCGAAACCAGCCTGAGCGAGACCCTGTCTCTACTAAAAATAGAAAGAAATTAATTGACCAACTAAAAATACATATACAAAAAAATTAGCCGGGCATGGTGGCGCATGCCTGTAGTCCCTGCTACTCGGGAGGCTGAGGCAGTAGGATCGCTTGAGCCCAGGAGATTGAGTTGCTGTGAGCTACGCTGATGCCACGGCACTCACTCTAGCCTGAGCAACAAAGTGAGACTCTGTCTCAAAAAAAAAAAAAAAGAAAAGAAGTTGTCTGGGGTAGGGGTAGAAGCAGGCACTGACTGCAAAGGGGCTTGAGGAAAACTTTTGGGTACTGGAAACGCTCTAAAACTGGATTGTCGTGATGACTGCATAACTATACATTATTACGAATCGGGGAATTGTATATTAACGGATGAATTTTATGGTATAGAAGTTATTTATCAATAAAGCTGGAAAAAACTGTGAAGCTATTGTTACACCACAACAGATGTGTCTAAGATGCCACAAGGCAAGACAGAAAACAGTAACCACCCCTTCCTCATGTAAGTGGGGTGGGAACCACGGACAGAGAGATGGATAGCAAAGCAAACAGGACCACACAGATTTATTCATTCCTTCAACAAATATGTATTGTCTACCATGTCTAGGCGCCTTAGAACAAATCAATCACAGAGCCCTACACTTGTAAAATTTGCATGTTACAGGGGAGACAGGCATGAACGATTACAAACACAATAAAGTGAAATATATAGTATGCATCAAGACAATACTTGAGTTTAATATTAAAGGCTGAGCTTCCTCAGGCAGGAGAAAGGGGAAGAACAATGCCACAGCAGAGAGAGGGAATGTGGTCCTACTATGTTCGGGGAGCCCATAGCTGGGAGTATACAGAAAAATGACCTAAAATGGCAATGGAAGGTCAAAGCGGGAATCAGAAGTTACATGCACTGTCTCACTTAAATGTCCTGCATAAGACAGTTATTTTAATTGGTACATATTAAACTGAGAGTAAGTCATTTGCCTTGCCAAAATGGAGATAGTAATATAATAGTACCTAGTGAATATAGTCTTTATGGGAAGAACAGTGCCCTAAAAATGCTTGCCATTATTAATGTTTAGGTGTGACAGGGTAGATGTTCAATTCTATAGTCTACCCAGAAAGCTATATGAAATCAATCAGGAAACTATCTAAAAAAGATCTGCCTCCTTGTCCCAAATGGTCCTTGCAGGAACGGTACTTGGAAGTACATTTCTGTTCCTCAGGGCATGAATTCAGAACACTGCAGCTCTCTCATTCTTCCAGAAATACCTTTATAGGCCTTTCCTTAAATTGATGAACAATTTTAAAAAACTGTTTAAAGCTCTCTTCCTGAAGACACCAATTCCCACAGTATTGACTAAAAGAAAGCCTATCAATAACAGGATATTCTTCAAAAGTTATTGTGAGGATTAAATGAGTGAATACATGTGTGTAGTAAAGGGTTAACTCAGCAGCTTGTGTTGCCCAAACCCTGACATCCCAGAGGTCTTTAGGAATGACCTTTGATGGGCTCCTGGGATAACCTATGAGCCCTTGGAATATCCTACTGAGAAGGGTGTTTCTGCATGTCAAAGGCCTGGGGCCACACTGTATCAGTTTGACCAGACTGTTTATGTTAACAACATAACTTATGGTGAATATCTGTTTTGACCGGGGGAGGGGGGGGCTGGAGACTGAGTAGCTAAGGTCAGTGACACAGGCACTGTCTGCCTATGTGACCAACCCCCAATAAAAACCCTGGACACCAAGGCTCAGGTGAGCTGCCCTGGTTGGCAACACTTTGCACATGTTGTCACACACCTTCACTGGGAAAATTAAATGCATCCCCAGGTAAATCCACCAGGAAGGGACATCTGGAAACTTGGGCCTAGTTTCTCTTGGTCTTTGTTCTATGCACCTTTTCCCTTTGTGGATTTTAATCTGTATCCTTTCACTGTAATAAACCATAACAGTGAAGATAACAGTTTTTTTTGAGTTATGTGAATCCTTCTGGTGAATCACTGCACCTAAGGGTGGTCTTAGGGACCCCCAGCACAATATGAAAGTGCACCTGGCATTAATAAGCATCGATAGGCAGTTATTTCCAAGCTCTGGGAAGCCATTTGAAAGTTTTAAGATATACAAACAGTGCTATTATTTGAGCCCATCTCTGATCTCTATTTCCATAGTAGGTTTGAGGCAAGAAGATGATTAAACAAGAACAAGCTCTTTCATCACAAGCTAAGGCACACTTGGTTTGATGGCAATACTGAAATCAATTTCTAGGAGATACTGTTCTACCCAGTGGACAATACTAAAATAGAACAAATAAATGTTCAAACATTTAACAGAAACAAGTTGACAATAATCACACAGAAAACAGTGTACAACAGAGATCTCATAACTGAAGGCAAACCTTTATTTCCTTTATGCTAGGAAGTGATGCATTTAGAAATTCCTCAGTTAATCTCTTCCAACTAGTAGCTTTGATGAGATCAGAATGAATGATGAATTTTTCATAAATTCTAAAATATAAAAAAATCAACTATTATAAAGTTCTATTAACAAAAAGATCTATAAGAAAATACATGTATTTCTGAATATATACATATATATGAGAATAAAACCGACTTACCCTTCCATTGTCTTTTCTATTTTATGGCTGTTGACATCCAAGAAACGATGAAATCTAATAAAGACAAAATGCAATTCTTACGCCAATTTTGTCCTATAGCTAAGTAAACTCATCTCACAGCCTTTCCCATCCCCCATACACTCTGAACTCAGCTGTACATTTCCAGAATGGAGTGTACCTCATCTTCCATTACCTCCACCACCAGGCAGGCAAATAATTGCTGTGTCTCAGAGACTGCTCAAGCATCCTTTCCTCAGGACACAAGTGCATCCTGACCCTCCCAACCTTGTCCTCTGACTCCTTTACCTTCCCCAAAATCCCTGTGTCTAAGTCCAGCAAAGCACAGTCTACATCATGTGTTCCTAATCGTTTTTATGTCAGTGTGAAGCCCTTAGTGTGAAGCCTAAGGACCCTTTATCTGAATAATGTATTTAAATGCATAAAATAAAATACAAAGGAAACCAAGTATACTGAATTACAGTTGTCAAATATTTCAAAAAGTTTATGATACAGTAAGAGAGATATAGTTCTTTATGAAAACATTAAATAACAGGATCTAGCAGTGGGTCAAATAACTACCATTAAAGTAACAGTAAGCAGGGCGGGCGCCGTGGCTCACGCCTGTAATCCTAGCACTCTGGGAGGCCGAAGTGGGTGGATGGCTCAAGGTCAGGAGTTCGAAACCAGCCTGAGCAAGAGCAAGACCCCGTCTCTACTATAAAGAAATTAATTGGCCAACTAAAAATATATAGAAAAAATTAGCCAGGCATGGTGGCGCATGCCTGTAGTCCCAGCTACTTTGGGAGGCTGAGGCAGAAGGATCGCCTAAGCCCAGGAGTTTGAGGTTGCTGTGAGCTAGGCTGACGCCACAGCACTCAAGCCTGGGCAACTGAGTGAGACTCTGTCTCACAAAAAAAAAAAAAAAAAGTAACAGTAAGCAATATTTAGAAATATCTACAACTCATAATATGACCTGCAAATAGTACGTGATTTCTACAGGTGCCAAAGTCATAGGTAGGCTAACACTACTATGGTCTGTTGCCTTCATAATGGAAGGAAATACTACTTTTCAGTCAGAGGTTAGTATAATTTTTTTCCTCATCAAAATTTATAAACACCTAAATTATACCTTTGGACCCTCGGGTTAAGAACCCCTATTATACATCACACTGTAATTGACTTCTCTCTCTTTCATTTTTTCTCCCCCTTCCTCCTGTCTCTGTCTTTCTTAAGGACAGAGGCTGTATCTTACCCATCTCTGAATTTCTAGGTCCTAGAACATGGCCACAATTTTCAAAAATACAAATGTGAAATATTCCTTTTTCTGTTGGATTAAAGCAACATAAAATTATAGCATAGCTTACTCAACTCTTGTTTTCTGTGTTTTAGTACCAAAGCCAGCAATGTGTACTTAAAAGAAGCAATAGACTACTTAATAATACATCTAGGCCGGGCATGGTGGCTCACGCCTGTAATCCTAGCACTCTGGGAGGCCGAGGCGGGAGGATTGTTTGGGCAAAGGAGTTCGAGACCAGCCTAAGCAAGAGTGAGATGCTGTCTCTACTATAAAAACTAGAAAGAAATTAGCTGGACAACTAAAAAATATATATGTCTATATATATATATTAAAAAAAAAAAATAGCCGGGCACGGTGGCACATGCCTGTAGTCCCAGCTACTCAAGAAGCTAAGGCAGGAGGATAGCTTAAGTCCAGGAGTTTGAGATGACTGTGAGCCAGGCTGATGACATGGCACTCTAGCCCGGGCAACAGAGTGAGATTCTGTGTCAAAATAACAACAACAATACATCTAATTCTATCCCAGTAAATGGCTGAGCGGAACACCACTTTACCTACCATAATTTATTTCCTCAATCTGTAAAAGGAGATAGTAACTTCTAACATCTCTCTCAACTCTAAAATGATGACCATCTGCTTACTGCCATTTATAAAGAGAAAAATTATTTGGGATACAACATTTCTGTATTATATGACCTATTTCACACTTGGCTATTTTTATAAGTTGCATTTAAGCATTGAGTTTATTATTTCAGAAATTTAGCATGCTTTCAAAGAATCTGAAAGCTCTCTATTCCTATTATAAACCAACTCCACACTTTATGGCTATGATCATTAAGGTAATCAAGATTACATATTATGAAAACCTGTTCACTACTTAAGATTTAATTTACTGAGATTAGGCCAGGCATGGTGGCTCATGCCTGTAATCCTAGCACTCCAGGAGGCCAAGGCAGGCGGATGGCTCAAAGTCAGGTGTTTGAAACTAGCCTGAGCAAGAGTGAGACCCCATCTCTACTGTAAATAGAAAGAAATTAATTGGCCAACTAAAATATATAGAGAGAAAAATTAGCCAGGCATGGTAGCACATGCCTGTAGTCCCAGCTACTTGGGAGGCTGAGGCAGAAGGATTGCTTGAGCCCAGGAGTTTGAGGTTGCTGTGAGCTAGGCTGACGCCACCGGCCTATAGCCAGGGCAATAGTGAGACTGTCTCAAAAAAAAAAAAAAAAAAATTACTGAAATTAAATAGATAGAATATTAACAATGACTAACATTCTTTTGGTAATATTAATAATTCCATTATGGGTAATGACCATAAATTTAATTTACATCACCCATAAAGAAAGACAGGTGATCTGACTTTACCTACATATGAATCTTCTGTATAAGCCTTCAAAAATTAATTACAAGAGAAACTGCATTAGAAATTGTATTACAGGACTCAGTGTACTATGTGCCAGGAACTGTTCTAGGTGCTGAGATACAACTCACCTAGTAGCTAGAGGTGGAAGTGGAGGAGACAGAGTAAACACTAAATAAAATTATTGTGTGTCATGACTTGCATTTTGGAAAAACTAAGGAAAATCTGCAGTGACCTGGGCAGGGAAAGGGAGTCAGTGAGAACACAATTTCAGAGAGTGACCGTAATTTTGCTCTAAAAATTCACTTGCCTATTCACTGAAAAAATGATTTCAGATGTGCCATACACTGTGCTAAGTGCAGGAGTTACAGCGGGGAACAGGGCAGACAAGGACGTGCAGTCTAGCAGCGCAGCGCTGAGGCGCCTGACAGTCCACCACCCACAATGGGTGGCCGGGGCACCGCCTGAGAAGGCCTCCCCACGGCTGTCGCGCCCACTCACCCACCCCTGCTCCCGCGGCCGGGCTGCGCGCACCGCCCCGGGCTCCGGCGGGCGGCGGGAACCCGAGCGCTGGGCCCGGGTGCTGTGGCCAGGAACCGGCCCGCGCGCCGCGCCCACACCTGAAGTTAGACCAGGCGAAGTTTAAGGCGAGCTGGAAGTTGGGGTCCGCCTCGTCCTGGAGTCCAGTGACGCGCCGCACGAGCTCGCGCACATCGCGCTCCTGCTCCCTGTCCAGCCGACTCCAGGATGGCCCGGGTCTGGCCATGCCTCCGCGCTCCGCCAAACCCGCGCCTCCGCCAGCTGCTGGCCGTTGTCGCGAGAGTTCCGGCTCCCGCAGCGCTGAGCTTTCGCGATGTTTCGGTCGTTCTCGCGAGAGTTCGTGCTCCCTCGTGTTGGCTCTTGGCGCCGTTTGTTGCTGGCGTTAGGAGTGCGAGTGTTTTTGTCGGGCGACAGTAAATTTGACAGTGTCCTCTGAGTTAGCTGTTGTTATTATTAATCAGATTAATAATGGTCTCTGGCTATCTTGGTTGACGATTTAAGTTCTGATGATTTTGAGAGCCGCGAGTTAGTTCTCCAGTTCAGTATGTCAGGTCGCACGTGCATCTCCAGGTACCATGACCTGGTTCATCCTTCTCCAAGCTTCAGTTCTCCTTCTAGTGATGTTCTCCACTGGTCTCTCAGTGCCCCTCCAGCCACACAGGCAACTGCACACAGCAGGTGTTGGCAAAACGGGTTGTCCTGGCACACAGCCTGAGTGCTGAAGCCTGGCTCCTGCTCTCACCGCTCTACGGAGTGGCCGGAGGCGTACATCATAACCCTAGCTGGCCAAAGGTGGAGGGAGAATCGTCTTTGTTGTTTGTAACTAAAACTGTACCTCTTACCTAATAATTTCTGTTAACTATTGCTCATAACAAACCAGTGAAAAACCCACTAACATATACCTCTTTTAATTAAAATTTCTTTTAGGGACTTACTAGGTTTTCATGTGGTTTTTATTGCATTGCATTACTGTACTAATAATTGATACCACCTAAAACATCGACTGCACATGATTGCACAAATCCCATAAGAAGGAGAAAATCATAGCAGTAGAAATGATTCCACAGAAAGTAAGTCATCATGCTCTCTCCCTGGGAAACCTTTTCTACTCCACTTTCAACTATCATCTGTATACTGGTAATTCTCAAATCTGTATGTGCAGCTCATATTTTTCTTGACACCTCAAACTCATAATCTAATTGCTGCCTGTACATCTCCAAGAATTAAAGTGAGTGTATATATATGCATATAAGTATATTTGTTTATCGTCTATTTCATCCACCAGGATGTCAGCTCTATGAGAGTCTTGCTTTCTAACTGGCACATGTAATAATACCTGGATCATAGCTGAGACTCACTAAATAACTGTTGGGAGCTGTCATGGACACGGGAGAGTTAAAGTGCGGTTGCTACCTGGAAAACTGGGGTCCTTGAGACATAGCACCTGGCGCTTTGACTCAGAGCTCTGACATTCTTGGCCTTTCTTCCAGCTCACAGAGGGTGTTGGAGATAGCAGTAGCAGTTATAGAAGGTCACTGAAGTAATCCTGTGCACACAACCCTCGTAGCTTATAGCCCCACCCCCAAGCCCTGCACACTCCTTTCCCAGGATTGTTAATTACGCTTGGGTGCTCTTTTCCTTGAACTGAGTGATCATAGTTGAGTATTTGTAGCTTTTTTGATATCAGAAGAAAGTTAAGTTGTAGACTAGAAAACTGCTTAAGCAAGGAAAAGGGCTATCAAAGTGACACATGGTTGAGAAAAAACAAGAACTTGTGTTTTCTGGTTTAACGAAGACATGTATCCATTGCATTTCACTTCTCCTTTGTTCTTATCTGTATAAATATAGCAACTGAAATAAACTCGGCATGGCAGTCATCAAGGACTCTGTCCTCCGGTCCCCATCTTTTTGTTGTCTCTTCATTTCTCAGCCTCACCCCCTAACTCCAGGTGCGGCATGTCGCCGGCTGGCTCCGGCAAAAAACTAATGAAGAATAAATGGGATAAATGGACCGGGCGAGGTGGCTCACGCCTGTAATCCTAGCACTCTGGGAGGCCGAGGCGGGCGGATTGCTCAAGGTCAGGAGTTCAAAATCTGCCTGAGCAAGAGCGAGACCCCCGTCTCTACTATAAATAGGAAGAAATTAATTGGCCAACTAATATATAGAAAAAATTAGCCGGGCATGGTGGTGCATGCTTATAGTCCCAGCTACTTGGGAGGCTGAGACAGGAGGATTGCTTGGGCCCTGGAGTTTGAGGTTGCTGTGAGCTAGGCTGACGCCACAGCACTCACTCTAGCCTGGGCAACAAAGCAAGACTCTGTCTCAAAAAAAAAAAAAAAAAAAATATCTAGGCAATATACCTCCTTTACATGAGAAGAAAAACAATATCAATTGACCACAAGGATACCTCAGTAGCCTTGTAATTGAGCACGGTATGCTCACAAATCACTGAAATGATCTAAAACTTAATTCTCAGGTGATTGCTTACATTGATGACATTATATTGCTTAATACAAATAAAGAAAAATTGATAGCAGTTAACACATCTAAAAATTTTAAAATGTATTTATGAATATAATAAATGAATAAATAATAATATAATAATTAAGAAACTAAATCATTTATAATTAATTTTTAGAGACAGGGTCTCACTCTGTTGCCCAGGCTGGTCTGGAACACTTGGCCTCAAGTGATCTTCCCACCTCAGCCTCCCAAAGTGCTGAGATTACAGGCATGAGCCCAGCTCACATCAAATTTGACAAAAAAAGGATGGACTGTGAACCTGGAAGAAGTATAAGGCCCAGATGCATCAGCAAAATTTTTAGGAATAGTATGGTCCTCTGAAGGACAACAGATACTACATCCTATCATTAATAAGATTTTAAATGTAGCGGAACCTACTGCAAAGGAAGAATTATAAAGAGCACTTGGACTCTGGTTATTGGAGACAACACATACCACGCTCAGGGATCGCTTTTCAATCCCTATATAAGATAACTAGAAAGTCATCACAATTTCAGAGGGGATAACAATAGCAACAAGCTTTTCAATATCTTAATGATACTGTCAGACAATTTCAGACTCATGTAAAGCCTACCGAGGCAGACAATTATAGATTAGAGAGGTATTATACATCAGAGACTATGCCTCTTGGTGACTTTGGACAAAACTTAATGATAAATATCATGATGGGATGTTAAATGTTGTCAAATAATTTTTGTGCATCTCTTGAGATAATCATATGGTTCTTTTCCTTCAATCTCTTAATGTGCTGTATCATGTTTATAGGTTTGTGTTTGTTCAACCATCCCTGCGTCCCAAAGATACATCCTCCATGATCATGGTAAATGATGCTTTTAATGTGCTGTTGAATTTGGTTGGCTGTATTTTGTAGAGAATTTTTGCATGTATGTTCATCAGGGATACTGGCCTATAATTTGCTTTTCTTGTAGTGTCCTTGTCTGGTTTTGGCATAAAGGTAATGCTAGCCTCATAAAATGAGTTTCTTAAATTTTATTCATTTTTTTGTTTTGGAAAGAGTTTGAGAAGTATTGTTATTGGTTCTTTAAATGTTTGGTAGAATTCAGCCATGAAGCCATCAGCTCCTGGGCTTTTCTTTCATGGGGGATTTTGGTACTGATTCAACCTCCGTACTTGTTATTGGTCTATGCCTTCTGCCTCATTCTTCAAGGTGCAATTCAAATGTCACACCTTCTGAGAAGCTTCCTTAAATCCCTGTAGGCAGAACTATTCATAATCACAGTTTATCTGCTTCTTCTAGTTCTCTCTTCCCCATAGCTAGAAAGCAGCTCTGAGACAAGCACAATGGCTTATCCATCTCCACTTCCCCAGCCCTGTTTTGAGTAGCTGCTCAAGAAATGCAGGATGCATTCACTCAGGGGTCCACAAGGTAAATATTTTAGGCTTTGCCAGCCATAGGGTTTCTGTGGCAGCTGGTCCACTCTGCTGTTGTAGCTCAGAGCCAGCTTTGGACAATATGCAAACTATATGTAAATGAATGGGCATGGCTGAGTTGCAGTAAAACCTTAATTATAAACACATGCATCAGAATGAACTACTCAATAAATATGGAATGCATGAACTAGGTACATTTTCTACTCATCCTCACCCCTATCACCTTGGAAATGTAGAAAGGCTTCACTTTCGTCAATGTCAAAGTCATTACCCATTGGGTTAACCAGTTTGTTGGCTTCTTGAGTTTGGATAATGGTAGGAGGAAGAGGTGGCCAATGGTCTTCAGAGCTTTCTCTGCCACCTGCGTACAAGGAGACAGAATGAGTTTGCCTCAGCTCATCATTCATCTTGTATCCCCAGGGCCTAGCATGGTGCCTGGCAGGTAGAGGGTGCCCAGTAAATGCAAATGACAGAACTGCATAATTAATGAATAAGTGAATGGACAGTGGAATGTTTTCTGACTATACCCTTTTCTGGACAAGGGGAAGAAGTGGCTGAACAGGGTCCCCCTCTCTCCCAGAAGAGCCCAGTGAGTCAGCCTTTCACAAGCAAGTAGACAGACACTGCCCCTCCCCACCTTTGGCTCCAGCCTCTGCCCTTCAGCCCACTCACCCAACCCCAGCTACCTCCCACTCCCACCTTGCTTTTGCTCACCAGGGGCCTATGGCTGAAGAGAAGCAGGAGGGTGTAGTGGGCCTTGATGGCCACTTGGTTGGTGGTTTTGTTCATCACTTGGTCCCCTGGAGAGGCCATATCCAGGAGACCCTGGGCACTGGTGGCCAGTCCACTGAGCACTGTGAGGGGAGCAGGGAGTTGGAGCTGGCTGTCACCTTTCCCTCCCAAAAGGGGAAACAGACACATAGACATATGCACAGTCCTCCCACTTGACCAGAGGGTCTCTGGGGTCCTGTGCTGGCAACACTGCCCATTCACCATCTCCTCATCTATCCTCTCTCAGATGACACCTGGTCCACCCAGAAGGGCAAGGAAATTGGTGAGGCTGTCAACACACACACCATCCTGATCAAGTTTGGTCCTGGCCCCAAACCAGACAATGGAGCAGAGCATTTGCTCACAACCTGGCCTGCTCCCCGCCACCTCCCACCCCTCCCCTGGCTTCTGTGATCCACATTCAAGGACCCCATCTTTTGCTGCCCTTCTTTGCTCTCTCCCTGATTCCCATGGAGCTTACTCAGACCCTCCTGACCCTTGCCCTGACACTGCACCAACATATCCTCCTCCTCCTGGGTCCTCCTTGGCAGGCTCAGGATAGTTTCCCATGTGGCATCAAAGTATCTGGCTATACCTGGGAGGGAGAGAACAAGAATGACAGGCCACCCTAGGGAGGGGAGCCTTCCAGCCATGCTGTAGTATAGCAGGCCTTATTGATTAGGGGCCATGAGGCCTGGCTTCTGACCTCATCTTTGCCTGCAAAGAATCTGGGTAACCTGGAGCAAGGTACTGTATTTACCTGAATTCCAGCTTTTGTGACTATGAAATGGGAATACAGTCCTGACCTGGCTGCCTCTGGGAAGGAGCGTGAGGAAGGTAAAGCTCTATAATGGGCCCCGTTTGCTCAGCACACAAAAGCCAGGGGCTGCCACAACCTGCACACTCCACCCCACTTCAGGAACACTTAAAGAACCTAAGACATGTGCTGTTTGAGCTCAATGTGAGAACATCTGTCCTGATTAGATCAGGAGACATGTTTCTAGCTGCTGTTGCTCTGTCCTGGGCTTGCTGTGTAGCCCAACCCTTGTGCCTTGTCCTTTAGAACCTGATGCCCAGAAGGCCAGCTGACTCCCCAGACTCTCTTTGGCTCTAGCTCCAAGTGGTCAACAAAGGGCAGGGACTGTCACTTTCCCATTGACTTGATTTGTTTTTGATTGAGAGAGAGGAGGGGAATGGGTAACCACTGCTGTCACCAGGTGCCAAAGTGACAGCGTGGAGGATGGGGATTATGTGCTGATTGTCTACCTCATCCTGCTACACGGTTGCCTTCCAAGTCTCCCATCTAATCCACAGCCCTCCTCACTGCCTCCTTTGCCCCTCCTCAGCCCTGCTAAATGAGGCTTTCTGTTCCACTTCTGCTCTTTGATCCTTAGTCTCCCCCCAGCCCAGTCTCTCACACCCTATTACTCTTTCTTTTGAGACATTCCTGGTCCCCAGAAACTCCCTCCATCATCTAACACATCTCTCAGAACTGATAAAACAAAAAAATCAATTTGGATATAGACTTGAAAAATATGATTAGCAAAATTGATACATGGAACACTATATCCCCAAACTGCAGAATATATATTCTTTTCAAGCACACACAAAACATAAAAACTGATAATTTGCTGGGTAATAAGGCAAGTCTCTATAAATTTCAAATAACTGAATTCATATAGAACACGTTCTCTCTCCACAGTGCAATTAAACTAAAAATAAATAACAGAAATATAACTTAACATCCTCATATATTTGAAAATTAAATACATTTCTAAATAATCAATGGAACAAAAAAGTTTCAATGGAAATTAGAAAATATTGAATGATAAAAAATTAATACTACATATCACTATGTCTGAGTTGCAGCTATGCTGTCTTCATAGGGGAATTTATGGCACTAAATACTGCTGTGGTTTGTGTTCCCTTCAAAATTCATATTGAAAGTTAATCCCCAATGCAACAGTATTAATTGCCACCCTTGGGGAGGTGATCAAGTTACAAGGGCTCTGCCCTCATGAATTGTTAGGGCCTAGGGACCATAGGTAGCAAATAACCCACCATTAGTTTCTGTATTATGCTTGCTTACTTGCTTGCTTAGGAGAGTGGAAAATTTTCAGCTGACCCTTATCTGACTTCAGACCTGCCATCTCTCTCCTGCTAGTATGATTAAGTTTAGAAAATAAGGAGAAGGCCGGTAGTGCATGGCACAACTGCCCACAAGATATAGCTGCTAGTCCAGGGTCGAAAAGCCCTGGACCCCTGAAGCGCCTGACATGCTTCATGTACCTAGTGGAATGCACTCTGGCTTAGATCACAGAATGCAGAATGTGTTTCAACTAAGATTAATGTCCGTAATTAGGCTACTTCAGAGGCTTCCTCCTGGCTGAATCTTAGCTGCAGCCAATGACTCCTACAAAACCTATCTCAAGGCTCCAACGTCCCCCCTCATTGTGCTAAAACAAGACAGAAATGTAAGATTAATGTTTTCCCTTGCTTTTGTAAAAGTGATTGCTAATTAGATTTTTAGAGTGTGGTTTTTGCCTTTAAAAAGGGGCCGTTTTTCCTAGCTCATCACTTTTTTCTGTGCCTGCCACTCTGCAGGGCAGAAGTAGTCCTGGCCAGCTAATAAAGACTCACAATTTGACCCAATTCAGTTTCCAAGGTAGTTTTTTCTCGCACTCTGGACCATAACAGAAAGAGATTAAGTGTCCTTATAAAAAGGCTGGAGGGAGCTAGCGAGAGCCCCTTTGCCACTCTGCCTTCCTCCACACCAACCAGGCACCATCTCAAAAGCAGAGACTAGACCCTCACCAGACACCAAACCTTTCAGCCCCTTCATCTTGGACTTCTCAGCATCCAGAACTATGAGAAATAAATTTCTGTTGTTTATAAATTACCCAGTCTCAGTTATTTTGTCATAGCAATACAAACAGACTAAGACAAATACAAAATTGGTCTGGCATGAAGTATATGGTTTGTAGAATTAAAAGTACAGTTGACCCTTGAGCAATGTGGAGGTGAGGGGTACCAATGCCCTGTTGAAGGAGTGAGGGGAACTAATGCACAGTTGAAGATTCGAATGTAACTTTTGACTCCCCTAAAACTTTTTTTTTTTGAGACAGAGTTTCACTTTATTGCCCAGGCTAGAGTGAGTGCCGTGGCGTCAGCCTAGCTCACAGCAACCTCAAACTCCTGGGCTCAAGCAATCCTGCTGCCTCAGCCTCCCAAGTAGCTGGGACTACAGGCATGTGCCACCATGCCCGGCTAATTTTTTCTATATATATTTTAGTTGGCCAATTAATTTCTTTCTATTTATTTATAGTAGAGATGGGGTCTCGCTCTTGCTCAGGCTGGTCTCGAACTCCTGAGCTCAAACGTCCCCTAAAACTTTATTAGTAGCCTTCCATGTACTGATTTATGACTTTATGTGTAATTCCTGTCTCCCTGAAATGTATAAAACCAAACTGTAACCCAATCATGGTGAGATCACTTGCCTAAGGCTTCTTGGGTGTGCCTGTCGGCCATGGTCACACATACTTAGCTCATAATAAACCTCTTTACATTATTTTACAGAGTTGGGTTCTTAGGAAAAGAAGCATGAAGCATATTTGAAGGAAAGAAAATGTATAGAAGACGGCGGAGAAATCAGAAGAGGCTGCTTAAGACTAGACTCAGGCTGGGCGCAGTGGCTCACGCCTGTAATCGTAGCACTCTGGGAGGCTGAGGCGGGAGGATTGCTTGAGGTCAGGAGCTCGAGACCAGCCTGAGCAAGAGCGAGACCCCATCTCTACTAAAAATAGAAGGAAATCAGCCGGACAAGTAAAATATGTAGGAAAAATTAGCTGGGCATGGTGGTGCATGCCTGTAGTCCCAGCTACTCAGGAGGCTGAGGCAGGAGGATCACTTGAGCCCAGAAGTTTGAGGTTGCTGTGAGCTAGGCTGATGCCTTGGCACTCTAGCCCAAGCAAAAAAAAAAAAAAAAAAAAAAAGACTAGACTCAAACACAGGCTTTTGTTCCACAGCCCCATTCTCCATCCTAAGGATTAGTACTTCAGCTCACCATAACCTATTCCTGGCTAACGTGTATGGCACATATGTTCCAAAGCTCTGGAGAGTGGGGACTGTATTTTGGGCAGAGTAAAACAAAACAGGATCAAGACAAATTACAGAAGATGTAAAGAAAATGAGGAACTATTTAAGCCTTGGATTTAAAAATAATGAATTAGTTTGTCAAGTGTGTGTGTGCATGTGTGTGTGTGTATTATAGCAAGTTCCATAAGTCTTTCTTCAACCTTTATAACTCAGAATTGTTACTAAAAAATAAAAAAACATTTGGAAGTTTAATAATTTGTATTTTTATTACACTTACTTAGTTTTATAAATTTTAACTAACAAATCATTAGGTTGAATTTTTGTGTCAGACCATGAGTCAAGATAGCAAAGATTAATATAAACAATAATAACTAAAATATTCAAATTTCACAAAATTAAATAAGTATAAAGTTAAGTTCTAATTCTGAATTGATGAAAACAGAAAACTTACGTGGGAAAATTATGAGAGAGGAGATTTTGAGAGGAAAAATCCCTAGAAAATAAGCATAATTCCTGGGGGAATTTCAGACTTTCAAAGGCTATGAAATTGGTGGGCTCAAGCCAGCATCCTCCAAGGGATAAAAGGAACCTGGTAATATCTGAGTTCTAGGAGGAAAGAAAAAAAAATTGACTGAGCTCCATCTCTGACAGATAGAGCAGGTAGAGTGGGAAAGAGGGATCTGGAAGCCCAGAGGGTGGGTGGAGGGATCTGCAGGGCTGAGTGGGGGGGGAGGGGTGGGTTTCAGCTTCCTCCTCTCGTGGCCCCTCCCCCACCCTCAGGAGCCCTTTGTGATGAGGAGGCCACAGCTCTGTGACGCAGGCCTGGGGCCTACTCAATAGGCCCAAAGGACACGCCCAGGGCTCAGTTGCTTGAGGGCAGCAGTGCGATTCAGAAGATGGAGAACCATCTCTCTCTTCTGAAAGGCAATAGCGCCACATGGCTGAGCTCCAGATCCACTGCCTGGGTGATGGATATTATCCTGGGCCTTCTGTTCGGACTGGGGCTCTTCCTCCTCTTACTCCCCTGCCTCCAGAGTAATCCACCCTCACCACCACCTGGGCAGAAAAGAAATATCAGGAAGGTAAAGAACCCTCCGCCCAGACCCAGCAGAGAATGATTCTCTTATCTATAATTATTTCCACTTTTCCAAATCAAGTAGAAAGCCCTGAGATGGGAATCTCCTGATCCTTCTAGGCCCAGAGGCAGAGTAGGGGGGCTGGTGGTGTTTAGAGTGGCATGGGATTTCTAGCCAAAGCTCTCAGACCACCTGTGTGGGTTCACAGGCGGCTTCAAGGCTAAATCAAATGCTAGGGCTCAGGGGCTGAGGACTGGGTTATGAAAGAGTTGAGTTCTCCATGGGAGGATGGCCCTGAGCCCTGGTTCATCGGTCAACAGTCACATTTCTGTGGCCCAGTCTTTCTTCTGTGTTGGATGATCTGAGGGCTGTGAGGAGGCCCTGAGAGCCTCCCATGAGTGGGGAGTGGCCTCTGGCCTCCTTGGGAAGCAGAATCCTGCCTGACAGCTCAGATGTCCCTGTAGGTCTGAGTCAGCTTCTGCAACAAAGTGTTAATGGGAAAGAAACCCAAAACTCTGGCCTAGTGAGGTGGCTCATGCCTATAATTCTAGCACTCTGGGAGGCCGAGGCAGGCGGATCGCTCGAGGTCAGGAGTTTGAAACCAGCCTGAGCAAGAGCGAGACCCCGTCTCTACTATAAATAGAAAGAAATTAATTGGCCAACTAATATACATATATATATATATATATAAATTTAGCTGGGTATGGTGGTGCATGCCTATAGTCCCAGCTACTTGGGAGGCTGAGGCAGGAAGATCACTTGAGCCCAGGAGTTTGAGGTTGCTGTGAGCTAGGCTGACGCCACGGCACTCTAGCCTGGGCAACAAAGTGAGACTCTGTCTCAAAAAAAAAAAAAACAACCAAAACTCTGTAAAATAATTAAAAGAGGTTTATTCTAAGTAAATTATATGTAACCATGGCCCAGAACACATGGCCTTGAGAGGTTCTGAGAAAATGTGCCCAAAGAGGCTGGGTTTTGGTTTTATATATTCATGGGGACAGGAATTATACATAAAATCATTAACACATGGAAGGTGTACATTGGTTTGGCCCAAAAAAGCTGGAAATCCTAAAGTGAGAGCTTATAAGTTATAAGTTGGTTCAAAGAGTCTTTGATTTGTAATTGGTTAAAGAAATGAAGATTTGTCTAAAGGCTTAGAGTGTTTTAAGTTAAAATAAGTTAATTGGAGATAAGCCACTGGACATATACTGGACTCAAGTGATCTCTTAAGTAAATTGATGGGCCTGCAGGTGTGGTTTAACCTTTGTCTTGCATAGCCTTAGGTCCTGTTACTGATTGTTATTGTTATCTTATTGTTACAATGAGTATCTCCAAAAGGGAGGGGCATGACTAGGCCAATCTGACCTCCTTTTCATGGTGGGTCAACTCAGTTTTAAGGTTTTTCTGGGGTCCCCATGGCCAAGAAGGAGTCTTTTCAATCAAATGGGAGGCTTAGAATTTTATTTCAGTTCACCAGAGGAATAGTTATGAAAGACACCAATGGTGGATTTCTCAAAAAAAAATAAAAAAATTCTCTCCATTTAAAAAAAAATATGAAAAAAAATAAAAAAATAAAAAAATCCTTCTCTGCATTTTTCAAAGAAGGAAAACAGAAAATAGTTTTATCCACTTTAAAAATGAGTGAAAGGTAAGAAAAAAGACATAGGTTCATTAGCTAGATGTAGAAGATCATGTCCTCCATGAGCACTGAATGTGTGCAGCTTGTCTAAGGGGAGGTGAGTGAGAACTGGTCCCAGCCTCTTAACCTTTCTTGTCTCTCAGCATCCAGTGGGGAGGAGGGAGAGGCCCAGGAGCAGGAAGAACTGCTGTGCTCTTAAAGGTAAGGCTCTGCCACTCTGCACAGAACCTCCCGGGGGACTTAGCCTCACTGTTCCTGAGGAACAAGTCTCCCAGGAAGTCAACTGCAGAGTCTGAGGGGGGCTCCTGGGAAGAAAATCAGAACCCAGGAGTCTTCTCAGAACCCATGCTAGGTATGAAGCCAGGCGGGCAGGGAATGGGTGCTGCCCAGTAAGGGCTTGGGTGTGGCAGTGGGGCCTCCAGGCCCTATTGTGGACAGCTGCTTAGCCTGGCTAAGGCTGGTTCCTCTTTTAGGCTACCCCTGTCTTCCCCACAACAAGGAGGTGTGAGGACCCTGGGGGATGGATGTGGGAGCATTGTGTACATGATGTAATAAAGTCCCACCTAAAGACCTTCTTGCTGTCACTGCTGGGGTCATGTGGCCTTGGACATGGATGTATGGGCTCCAGGGTCTAATCCCCCATGGTCTGTCCTAGATGGACACTCAGCCTCCTGTGAGATCCCCAGGTCCCTCCCTTTCCCCCTAACCTGGCACCTGATTTCCAGCTTGTAGAGATTGCCTGAGGGAACTGGAGGGGGCTCGAGACCTGACTTCACTTCTGCAGAGGTGAGGGACTCTCCACTTCTCTCATATCCTCCTTCCTCCCAGGGCCTGGGACTGACCTGGGAGGGGGAGACCAGGGAAGGGGATGGGATGTGACTAGAGCCCTGGGGCCTGGGAGGGGCAGAGTTCTGAGAAGTCAGAATGGGGGCAGTGGAGGGGCCATGGGCAGCAAGTGCCACCCCTGCCCCACCCCCAGGTCCCACCTGCCCCTGCTGCAGCTTGTGCTCCTTGTCTCCTGCAGCCACCTGGGGAAGCTCCCTGACAATGGGGGCTTTCAACAGCTCTCATGTCCAGACCCCCCAGGGGAGGTGTGTACATCAGCGCCTGCCAGAGCCCACCGGCCTCGTGGGGAGCGTGTGGAAGATGCTTCTCCCACCACTTCATCCCCATTGGCTTCCCCAGCTCCCATGGCCAAACACCCTCTGCCTCTGGCCTCCACCCTGTCAGTAGAACCTCAAGGAGACCAGTCTGACTTGAAGAGCGTCTCCCTGGGCACTGTCCCAGACAGCTCACCTCCAGGTTACTCTTGTTTGGCACCTCCTGTTTTGGCCACTTCAGGCCTTGAATGCATCATTTTGTTCCTCTCCTGGTGGTGGGCGACTGCCAAGGCCCTGTTCCTCGCCATCTCACACCACAGAAAATCCCAGCAGGAGCCACTTTTCCACCATCCACCAGAGGCTTCATTCTGGGGAGACCCCACACTCAGGCAGACAAAGGCTGGTGGCCCTCCTTTCCTCCACCCAAACGTCAGGAAGCTCCTAGAGATGCTCATCACCAAGAGAGCAGAGCTGAAGCTATGGGAGGAGAAAGAAAAGAAAGGGTCATTTCTGAAACAAATGAGCCCAGACAACCCCCAGGGTTTTCTGGTGAATATGTTAAAATCACCAAGTGGGGACCAGGATACCATAAGCCCACACCCCTTCTGGAACATGAGTGACAAAGCAGAGCAGCTGCCTGGTCCTCAGCAGCTCCCCCATCCCAAGGCCGTGGGGGACAATTTACAGCAGAAATGCAGCCAGCTGTTCTGGGGCCTCCCCTCTCTGCACAGCGAGTCCCTGGTGGCTACTGCCTGGGTTTCTAGGAAGTCTTCCTCAAAATTACATCTCCCTGTTTCATTCAATTCAGCTCGCACTTGGGCTGAAGCACCTTCACAGGCTCCCCAGGCCCAGCCCCAGCCCTGGCCCCACCACATGCCCCAGCCCCAGCCCTGGCCCCGCCACGTGGCCCAGCCCCAGCCCTGGCCCCGCCACGTGGCCCAGCCCCAGCCATGGCCCCGCCACGTGCCCCAGGCCCATCCCTGGCCCCGCCACGTGCCCCAGCCCCAGCCCTGGCCCCGCCACGTGGCCCAGCCCCAGTCCTGGCCCCGCCACGTGGCCCAACCCCAGCCTTTGACTCAAACCTTGCCCCAGCCCCAGCCCCAGCCCCAACCCCCACCTCTGGATGAGGTCCATGCCCAGGCCTGTCTCCCACACTCTCCCCCAGACATACCATACTTCTTTCCACCCCATGGTAAAGAGGATCTTACAGAGGGCTATAGAACAACATGTCCTACATCCCAGAGGAAGGCAGAATTCCTCATCCCAACTGAAAGTGACCATCTGGAATGGCCCTTGCAGAAGCAACTGAGATGGAAGAAGATTTTACCCTCTCTGCTCAAAAATGCTCAGGAAGCCTTTAGCCAACCCACCTCTGACCTTCCTCAGGACAGCCAGGCCTCCCAGAGCCACACGTCAGCCTCCACCCTTCCTGGGGCTTTCATCAGCCCTGAGCACCAGGAGCAGCAGGAGCAACATACTCCGAGGAGTTTTGGCCCAGGTGAACGCCAGTCAGGCCCTCCTTGGAGAGCCCAAGCATCTGAGGAACTGATGCAACCTCAGGGTGAATTCCCAGGGAGGGGTCACTTGCAGCCTCATGTGTTTGTAGCAGATGAAAGAAGCAAGAATGTACAGAAGATGGGGTCCAGATGGTCTGAAAGATTCCCTTGGAAAGGCCCCAGGAGTGTCAAAGAAGACAAGCATCCAAGCGGGGACCTAAGGCAAGATCTGGAGAGGGGCCCAAAAGAGCCATGCACAGGTTCAATAAACACCTCAGTGAAGGTTCTAGAGGATGAGGAGTCAGATGATGACTGGATTAGGCTCCAGAAGTATAAATCAGGAAATTACCTACTCAGGGGCCAAGAGAAGCAGCCTGTTGAAAAATTCTTGAATCTCCATTTGGACCGGAAACTGGGGGAGATCAATGCGGGCATGATCCCTATACAAGCGCGTCAGTCCTGGTGTACTGCCAGCCATGCTATTCCTGAGTCTGACATCCAAAAAAAGCCCAGAAATCTAGCGCCCTGGATAGGTCAGAAATGCCATGTGAACACCTCCCAGGACCTTTTCTTCCTTGATCCAGGCACTCAACAGATGCTAGAAGAACATATTAAAAGGTTTCAGGTGAGGCATAGGTGGGGTCCAAACCTCCAGTTCCTGGAGCCCATAAATCTCAAGGCTCAATCCCCACCTTTTGCACACTCCACCCTTCCCTCCTGGGAGATTGGTGAATTTGGGGATGACTCCATTGCTGAGGTTGCCAATTTCCTAGGAGAACGTCATTGGAAAGGCCTAGGAGAGAAGGTGATAACAAGAAAACAGTCAATCCTCACCCTGACTGGTTTTCTCTCTGCCCCCTCACCTGTGAGTCAGGACATCCAGAGAGACCTCCGAGGCACCCAGTCTGGGGAAAACCGTGAGCACTCAGAGGCCCCTCCGATTGGACAGGAGGGCCGGTGGTCTTCTCAGTCCCTCACATGCAGCCTTGAGAGTAGAACGTGGCAGAGTACTACCTTCCTGGGGGCCAGAACAGGCTGCCCAGAGCTTGGTCCAAGTCCAGCAATGGCCAGGCATGAGCCATGGGAAGAGAAGGAGAGTGTAGCCTCAGGAGATCCCTGCAGTAGCACAGCAATGCTGGAGCTCAGAGGAAAGTCCCTGTCTTCAGGGGTCGAGGAGTCCATGGAGCCAGTGGAGGCTGAGAAGGAGAAGACCCCTGCTTGGAAAGTCACCTTTGGAGCCAGTATGATGGCAAACTCCCAAACTGCTGTGAATCTCAGTTCAGGGTTTCTGGGGACCAGTAAAATCTCCCCACTCTCTAGAATTTCTGGTACTGAGGATCCAGGAGAGCTACACATGAAAGCAAAGGTTGTGAGTAAATTTGAGTTTAAAGTGGAGCTAGAGACAGAGAACCAGCTTCAAGGCCCTGCCACTGGTGTCCTCCTCCAAGACTGTGGCACTGGCCTTTGCTTTCGAGGCCATCACACCAACATTCTCCCCCCGACAGACATGTTGTCTCCCCAGGCCTCTCTGTCCGATACCCAGGCCTTTCTGTCTGATTCCCAGGCCTCTCTCTCCAATTCCCAGGCCCATCTGTTGGATTCCCAGGCCTCTCTGTCTGGTTCCCAGAGAATGTCCAGTAAGGACATGTCAGTTTCTCAGGGGCTATGGGACCCCACATGGAAGGAAGGCAGCAGCCAGGGGCAGCAGGAACCCAGGAGCCCAAAAGGCGAGGCCCTGCGGAAGAGTCAGAGCAACATGTTTGGTCCTACTGACAAGAGAGAGCTCTGTAGGATGCCTAAACCAAGGGAGCAGAAACAAAGGTCTGCAGGACCAAGGACCTTCCAAGCCAGTGGGATGAGCCACCCTGCCCAGGTCAGGGAATTAGGAAAAACTCTTGGGAGCAAATACTCTCAGTTCCTGGGAGGGAAGGGACAGGCACCTGGGGAAAGCCGCCCCAGGAAAATGATCAGTCATGGCCTGTGGTGTCTTGACCCCAGTGAAAAAGGCAGAGGACAGGAAGATGCCCTACAGAAAGGCAAGCATGCATCTGCTGCAGCCTGGAGCCCGCGGCCAACCACAAGAGTACTATCCAGCAGTGCTCCTGAAGTCCGAGCAATTGTTAAACTTGTTGGACAGATCCTAGTGGACAAATTGGGGCTTCGGAAAGGACGTGGTCCCTCTGAGTTCAATTACCCCATAAAGGATTGCCAGGCCCCGGTGGATGGGAATTCCTGCTACCCCACGGGCCCCTCCCACCCAGAACAAAGGAGAGAAATGACAGATAATACTTGCAGTCACCTCACCACCCCTACATCGCCACAGCCATCCTGTCAAGAACAAGTAGGTCCAACACAGGGACAGCAGGGCCTCCCAGCCCAAGGAGCCTGTGGCCCCAGCGAGTCCCTGCCAGCATAGGCCAAGGGTGGCAAGAGCCTCAGACCACTTTCACTATTAGCCAACATGCTTGTCTGGTTGACCAGATCATGCTTCTTATGCCTTCCCTGGTGGGAAAAAAGTTTTCTAGAAAAAAATTGGGGATATGCAGAGAAAACCTGTTTTGTCTCACATTAGCACTTCCCCTATATGCGAATAGCTTCTTCCTACCAAGAGATGCAATGCTTCCTAATAGATGGGTTTTTCCTCATCAGAGGTGGTGGCTTCTGTCTATGGGGTGCTGGGGCACAGGGAAGGGGTCAGCATCTATTCTCCCTGTGTGCGGCTTCTAGAAGGGACTGACATGGGGGAGGCTGACAGGTGCTTGCAGATGCACCTTCACCCTGGGTTCCCTCATGACAGCTTGTTTTCAAGCTTTGTGCCCAGGTGGGGGATGGGTTTACAGAGGCCTCTTAGGGCAGAAATTCCCCTCCGGCTCCAGGAATGTGGGAGCCAACCAGCCTTACTCCCTAGAAGTTGGCCTGGAAGACCTGGGGGTAGAGGTGCTGGCCCTGGATTTAGGGACAGAGAGATCTGGACCCCCTGGCTCATGGTGCAGAACGGACCACCCTACCCAAGCCCCCTCCCTGCCTGCTGAAGGCCGGGGCAGAGATGGGCCCTGCCAGCCCCTCTGGGCTCAGCCTTGGTGGCAGGAGCCTTTCCCTCCTGGCCTCCACCTTCTCCTTTGCTATGACCGCTATTGAGCACGGGAGCCATCTGACTGTGGCACATGGAGGAACAGGGTGGGGTGGGCAAGAAGAAGAATCAGATGTGAAGGCGGCAGAGTGTAGGGGCTGCTAAGAGGACCACCCTGTGCCCAGCACCCCGCTGGCCTAGGGGGATGGGTCATGGCCCCCACGTGGATGGTGGGACCAGGGAACACAAAGCCCTCACGCAGTACAGTAGCTTTCCCCACAGCGTAGGTGAAGAGGACACCATGCATATTTAAGCATGAATAGGTTAGATTTTGTCATTAATGTTCATGCTTTTCATCAAAGACTCTATGGGAAAGTTGTTGAACTAATCTAACAGGTCATTGAACCAGATGGATCAAGACAGTGTGTGAGCAGATGAAAGCGAGCAGTGAGATGTGGAAGAAGAGACCTGTATGTGGAAAGAGGACTGGGAATTCTCATTCATCCTTCAAGACCCAACTCAGGGATAATCCCCTGAGAGCCTTCCTGCTTAGGAACTGCTCTGTGCTGCCCCTCTCACGCCATGGGTCACTGCACTATGACCGCGGTCTCCCCCTCCAGCCTCGCCAGCCCCACAGGAGCTCCTTGGAGGCAGAGGCTTCACCCTTTGTCTTTGTTATCCAAGAACCAAGCACAATTCCTGATCCTGGAAGAGTAGATGAATCACAATATTAATAATAAGAACTATAATAGATTTTTTAAATAAAAGTGCAGAGCATTGAAGGGGAAGTGATATTTAGGCTGTGGCTCTAAGGAAACAGAAATTTACCAGAAGGCTCAGCAGGAAGGAGTTAGATGGAGGCCTTCCAGGTAGTCAGAGCAGTGAGTGTGGATTCCAGGAGGGGGGGATAGACATGGAATCTTTGAGAATGTGTCAGAAGGTCTGTGGGGTTGGAGAGGAGGGTGAATGTCCAGAAGGGGCAGTTGAGGGTGGAGAGGTGGGCTTGGGCTGGGCCATGCAGGGCCTTGTGCACCATTGTAAAGAGTGTGGGTTGATCTACCAGGCAGTGGGGCCCCTGCAGGTTCTAAGTATCATAGCAGGAATTCCAGCCCTGTACTGGGAATAGACCGCGCAGGATGCAGAGCTGGGGAGAGGAAAGAGGCATGGAGGTGAGTTCTGTGACTGTTGGAATAGTCCAGAAAGGAGAGGAGAAGGATGTACTTCATGGGGCCTGGGTCTCTGACTCCATGGCCTTCATCAGCCTTTCAGGGGAAAAGTGTAGATATGACATGACAGGGACTTTAAAATTTTTTTGTTTTGAAATGATTTTAAAGTTACAGAAAAAGTTGGAAAAATAGTTGTGTGTCTGATATAGTATTCACTCAGCGTTCCCTGAAGTAAACATCATCTGTATCCATAGCACAGTTATCAAAACCAGGAAATTCATGTTGCTACAACATCACTAACCAATCTACGTGCCTCATTAGACCAGCTCCCCTCATCCCAGTGTGAAGTTGGCCTGTGACTATCCCCATTTCAGTCTCATTGGCAGTTATAGACAAACATGAGCATTCAACAGTAAAAAAAAAAAAAAAAAAGATATGAAAGACCAATATCAAACTGACAAGTCACCTCCTTCTCTATTCAAGGGAATCCATCATCCCAATAGTGCCCCCTTCAGACAATGAATATTTGTTAAAAATTCTAATTAGGATCAGAAAATTACAAGACATTGCATTGATAGAAAGTAACATAATTTATTAAGAAGGGAAAATTTAGAGATCAGGAAAGATGGTTTGGAATTCTTTTAAAATATATAACTGTCAAAATAAAAAATTAGAAGACAGAATTTAAGAAATACCTGCCAGGGCAGAGGGGAGAGAGAGAGAAAAAAAGAAATATCCCCCAAAGTATATACAATTTAAAAAAATTAAATAAAACATAAGAAAAAAGATATGTGGGCCAGGCATGGTGGCTCAGGCCTGTAATCCTACCACTCTGGGAGGTTAAGGCGGGAGGACTGCTTGAGGTCAGGAGTTTGAGACCAGCCTCAGCAAGAGCAAGACCCCATCTCTACTAAAAATAGAAAAAATTAGCCAGACAACTAAAAATGGAAAAAAACCCAAAAAACTAGCCAGGCATGGTGGCACACTCTGAAGTCCCAGCTATTCGGGGGGCTGAGCCAGGACGATCGCTTGAGCCCAGGAGTTTGAGGTTGCTGTGAGCTAAGCCCATGCCACTGCACTCACTCTAGCCTAGGCAACAAAGTGACAAAGTGATACTCTGTCTCAAAAAAAAAGATATGTGAAAGGATGGTTGGTATTTTTCTTGCACTGTTTCTTTTCTTACTGTTCCTTTAATAAATGTTAAGCTCTTTGGGAGATTGGTCCAGGAATTCCAACATCGAAATAACATTCGTGCTCTAAAGAGAGAACGGAAAACATGGAGGGACGAACTTACCAAAGAAATTTTCTAAGACATTATTAGAGACTATTACAAAAGTGTTCAGAGCTTAACCACTTCGGTACCAGCATCGACTATCGTCGATTGCCACAGATGAATGCGCACAGTGACTTTAGCCGAGAGCCGTGATATGACTTTTCTAATTTTTCATTTATCAAAATAAAATTGTGAACATTCAAAAATAATGTAATGGGGCTGGGCACGGTAGCTCACACCTGTAATCCTAGCACTCTGGGAGGCCAAGGCAGGTGGATTACTCGAGATCAAGAGTTCGAAACCAGCCTGAGCAAGAGCGAGACCCCGTCTCTAAATAGAAAGAAATTAATTGGCCAACTAATATATATATATAGAAAAAAATTAGCCAGCATGGTGGCGCATGCCTGTAGTCCCAGCTACTTGGAAGGCTGAGGCAGCAGGATTGCTTGAGCCCAGGAGTTTGAGGTTGCTGTGAACTAAGCTGACGCCACACCACTCACTCTAGCCTGGGCAACAAAGTGAGACTCTGTCTCAATAAAATAAAATAAAATAAATAAAAAGAACATAATGAAAACATATATGTATATGTTACCTATTCTGATTTACATTATAAGTAAAGCTGCCTGTAAAGTAAAACAAGCTTTCAGTGCTTTAAAGCTTTCCTCATCACACAAGAGCAAAACGGATTCGTCGTCAATGCACAGCACAAACTATCGTGTGGACCATGAGTGCCGGCTGTGGGCAAGGTTTCACAGCCGGTGAACGCCGTACCGAAGTGGTTAAAGGAGATCTTGTTCCTTACATTGAAAGCCTTAGCGGCAAGATGAGTTAAAAAGACCCGTACCTAAGACCATAATTGTGAAATTTCAAAGCACCAAGACCAAAACCAAACAAAGAACTAAAAGCTCCAAGAAAGGAAAAATAGGTTATCTGCAAAGGAACAAACATCAGAATGACGTCTGCCTTAACAACATTGAATGTTACAAACCAGTAATACAATGTCTTCAAATTTATGAGGGAAAAAGTACTTTCAACTCAGAATTCCATCCCTGCCAAATTGTTAATCAAATGTCAGGGCAGATTATAGACATTTTTAGAGCATGTAAGGACTGAGAAAATTTTTCTCTCAGGTACTGTTTGTTGCAAAGTTAATTGAAGATATTCTCTAACAAAACAAGGGAGTTAAGGAAGAAAGAACCCTGGAGCAAATGTGGGAAGATGGGAGCTCTGGGCATGATGGCAGCACCCAGGTATAGGGAAGTGTTGCCTGGATAAGAACACAAAAAGGAGGCCCCAGTGAGTTTTCAGATGAGATGCTTGAAATTCTGGATGACGTTAAGGATGTGATACAAGCCAAGAATGTAAGAAAAAAGAAAGGCAATTAGAAACTCCAAGAAACAAAAAGCTAAAGAAAAAAAGACATACACCTACAGAATAGTAATAAATGTAGGTGAATTCATAGTACCATATCCTCTCTACAAGGTGGAAGTCACAAGATTCTGTTGCATTGGACAAAATGTATATCTAAATACATATTTTTAAAGGTACTTATAGCTACAATGATAACTAATAAAGAAACTAAAATAATATTTCTACCATGAGCTGAGGATGGAGAAGGCTGGGGAATCTAAGCAGCTCAGCCCTCCTCTGTTGCACTTGGTGTGAACAGGCAAGTTAGGTGGACTGGTGTGGGGGGAGTGGGGCAGCTGTTTTCTTTCAATTTAACTCTTTCCTTGCCTTATTTTTCAGTCATGTGCATATATTAATATATATATTTTTCAAAATAAAATAAATGAGAAATAATCTGGGATGTTTGTGGGAAGAGTCTCTGTTCCAGCTATACTGGTTCCAGGTCTAATCAAACACGATGAATTCAGGCAGAAAATCCTGATACTTCCCACATTTTCCCCCTCTTAAATAAGACCCAAGTAGTTGCAGTGTCTGGTGCAAAAACTCAGTCTGTCCAAAGTAGACCCACATGTAGGGCTGCGATCACCAAAGATGGCAATGGATACAGACACAGTGGCATCTTCAGGGTGCATCATGAAGTCCAGCCCATGACCACTGACCAGCTGCCCAGTGTGAAAGGAAGCTCCCAGTGCAAGGACCATCAGCCATGATTCAGGGGGCAGCCTGAGAGGGATACAGCATGTTGCCGCCAGCAGCCAGAGGCAGAGGCCAGTATCATGGCTGGGTCCTTCCTAGTACATCTTGTCACTCTGCAGAGACCTGGGAGACATGGTAACAATGACCCTAGGTGGGCAGAGGCTCCCTCAGGCCAGAGCAGCAGAGCCTGGGAGAAGACTTCAGCCCCATTCAAGAATGTGGGTTCCCGTCTCAACTCAGCCACCGGAGGAAGTGAGGCCCAGCAATCACTACACTGCCTTCACCATTCTCCCTGTGACTGCGAGGACTACCTGGCCCCTAGACACACCTAATAAAGACTATTACTGGAAATCTAAAATACATTACCAGTTTCTTTATAGTGACCTTTAGTGAAGTTTTGCTCTTCAGTATTTTTTTTTTTTTTTTTTTTTGAGACAGAGTCTCATTTTATTACCCAGGCTAGAGTGAGTGCCGTGGCATCAGCCTAGCTCACAGCAACCTCAAACTCCTGGGCTCAAGCAATTCTGCTGCCTCAGCCTCCCAAGTAGCTGGGACTACAGGCATGTGCCACCATGCCCAGCTAATTTTTTCTATATATATTAGTTGGCCAATTAATTTCTTTCTATTTATAGTAGAGATGGGGTCTCGCTCTTGCTCAGGCTGGTCTCGAACTCCTGAGCTCAAATGATCCGCCCACCTCGGCCTCCCAGAGAGCTAGGATTACAGGCTTGAGCCACCGCGCCCGGCCTGCTCTTCAGTATTGAAAACAGAAAATGATTATTAGCAAGAGCCTAAGAGCTGAGTGAATAAATAACAGTTGATTTTTAAAGTAATGTTAGGCAGCAGTTTATAATAATTTAAATAATTAATATTCCAAGAATGCTCACTGTGTCTCAATGATGCTCCCAGGCTTTGGTAACCATCCTACCCCCTTAATCTTCACAATAACCCACATGGAGGGTCCTATCACCATCCCCATTTCACAGGTAAGAGGTCACAGGAAACTGCCTAGGGTCACACACCTGGGCAGAGCTGGGCGTGGATATGAGCCAGGCACAGGAGGTGTCAGGAGAGAGGCTGATGTCATAACAGTACACAGAAAAGGAAGAGCAGAAGTGCACATGATGTGATGGTCAGACGTGGGCCAGCCCCGTGGACCCAGCCCTGTGGCTGACTAGCATGCATTTTCCTTATCCTTACATCAGGTTTGTGCCTCATCATAGGAGGAGGGAGAATGTTCAAACAGCAGGGATACACAGTAGGAACTCCAGAGATGGTGGCTATTACTAATTCAGTAAAGTGTAAAACAAAATACTAGAAACAGACAAAGGACAATGATAGCTTTCTTTAGGTGGTAGGTCTACATGTTTTTGCTTCTAAGTCTATTTCCCCCATTCTCCAAAATAGACATGAATTCAGCTATTGAGTCGGGCTGCTCCCCTTCCCCCACCTGTCCTCAATGTGGGCTCCTTGCTGGTGGCTTCTCTGACCTTGGAGTCTGACCTGGTCCTAAGGCCAGGGCCCTGGCATTGCCATGTCCACTCTACACCCTGGTCTCCACCCAAGAAGGGAGGGGAATTGAACAGGTGAGACGGTCCCATGGCCCATGGAGATGACAGTCCCCCATCCTGGGGCTGCTGAGCATGAACTATCCAGACAGCATAGGATTCAGGGGGACATTTTTCTTGGGTGAGTTCTCTTGTTCAGGAGGGGCAAACGATGCCAAGTCCATAAAAAACAGATGAACCTAGAGTTGGCAAATTTATCAAAAGTAATGAAGAAAGTAGATGCAAGCTTTTGAAGAAAAACTTGCAAGTTGTAAAAGCAGCCTGTAAAGCAACCAAGAAGAGTAATTTAAAAATCTTTGTGAGGGCTGGGCACAGTGGCTCATGCCTGTAATCCTAGCACTCTGGGAAGCCCAGGCAGGCAGATCGTTCAAGGTCAGGAGTTGGAAACCAGCCTGTGCAAGAGCGAGACCTCGTCTCTACTAAAAATAGAAAGAAATTAATTGGCCAACTAAAAACATATATAGAAAAAATTAGCTAGGCATGGTGGTGTGTGCCTGTAGTCCCAGCTACTCGGGAGGCTGAGGCAGAAGGATTGCTTGAACCCAAGAGTTTGAGGTTGCTGTTAGCTAGGCTGATGCCACGGCACTCTAGCCTGGGCAACAGAATAAGACTCCGTCACACACACACAAAAAATCTTTGTGAAGAAGTGGCTCTGCTATAAGAATGCATAAAGAAGAAAACCAAAAGTTGTTTAAAAGTCCACTTGAGGTCAAAGGATTTAAAGAATAATCAGAAAGCCAGATCTCTCTGGATACATTATAAAATAACAAGAATTATTTAAAAAAATTTTTTTTGTTTGTTTTTGAGACAGAGTCTCACTCTGTCCCCCTGGCTAGAGTGCAGTGGAGTTCTGGAGAATTATTTAATTAGAACAAGTTTTCAACGGAAATTAGACCTGATGATAACCATTGTATGTATAGAGAAGCCCTTGGCTGAGCTCTGCCAGGTTAAGGAAGTGTTTGACACTAGAACTCATGGAGGGATTACAATAGAAGGCAAACAATGGTGTTAGTGAGACATAGCTCTGTGAACTGAGCCTGACTCTATAACCCTAAACCCTAACCTTAACCTAATTCCTAACCTTTAAGCCATCATCCCTAACCCCGATCTCTAATACTAACCACACCACTGACTCAAAACTAACTCTAGCCCAACCCTCTTACCCTAAAACCTCACCTCCACCTTTTTAACCCTCCTTCTCATCCTCTAAGACTCACCCTAAACCCTCATTCTCACCATCACTAACCCTCTCCATCGCCCTCACCCTAACCCAAACCCAATCTGATCCTCAAGTCAATCTTGGGCCCTTAGGCTGGATAGACCAAGAAATAGGTGGTTATAGGGACAAGGAGGGAGCCCTTGGAGGGATGTAGAGACACTGCCAAAGGAAAAAGGGAAGATCTGCCCTGGTGTCTCCTTTACTCAGGCCCTCTAACCTCCTACAAATAGATCCGAGGGCAAAGGGTCAATTTGCCAGTGGGGGCTGGGGTTGGGAGAAGGAAGGATGTGACAATTAGATCCAAAGGAAGACTGTCCTAGTTCAATCATCCAAAGTCCAGAAGGGACAAACCTATAGTCACCTCATGCTGACAGGAGAGAATGCATACTAGATCTATGAGACAACTCATCAGAGATATAGGGTTATTGTAGGATTTAGTAAAAGGGTGTTTAGGTGAAATCTAAATGCAAGTGTTTTGATGGGCACATAGCAAAACAGGGATCTGTAATGGGATCAAGAACAGGTCCAAACTGTGAAGTAAACCAGGCTTCTATTTCCTTGGAAACCACAAAAGTACGATAGTGTGGAATGTAGTGTTCCAAATCCTCATTTTGAAGCTCTACATCTGAGTTGTAAATGAAGGCATCTTCTTGAGATCAGGATGTTTCCTTCCTATGGATTTCTAACAGCAAAATGTCTATGATTTTAATATATAAGGATTCTCAGTAAGATACTCAAATAAAGGGGTCATTATGATACTTTACATCTGCATAGTGACCATGGGAGAAAAAACTGTTTCCTACTAACACCCCAGTTTTATCTGAACCTGTTACCTTGGCCTGATGGATAACAAGGTAGAGTTACTTTTCCAGAAGCCAGTCATGCTAAGATCTGGAAGAAGAGCAATCTGGGCAAAAGGGACAGCAAGTTTAATGACCTTGAGGCAGAATTAAGACTGGTTACTTCAGGAGCAGAGGGGGACCACATCAGAGGGGCCCTCTGGTGCATAGACATGTGCAGGCCTATGCAGGACCTTGTACATCAGCCTTCATGTTGTATCCTAGGCTTGATGAAGTCACTGGATCAGGAGAATGTGATCCAGCATACATGAAGGGTCACTTGGGCTACAGTGAACAGACAGGAAGTGAAAGAGGGAGTAAAGAAGACTAACATTAGGAGGTTAACACAAGGCAGGTAAGAGAGACCAGAATCAGAATGAGCAGCAGTTTAGATCATGAAAATGTAAAACATTTGAGGTTTGAGGACAGAACTGACATACCAGCTAAAGTATTGAACATCTATGTTGGAGAAAGGGTGCAATTGAGGATCATACAGGTTTGTGACCTAACCAACTAGGTGGGCAGTATTTCCATTCGCTGAAAAGCAGAAAATGAAGGGAGATTCGGGGCCTCATCAGGTGTTTTGAACATGTCAAGTTTGAAATACCTATGAAACACCCATATGGAGATGGCAGTTGGGCTCCAGGTATCTATCTAGTCTGGATTGCAAGTCTGGGAGACAAAAGTAATAAGGAGGATTAGATCACTGAGGATCCCAATTCAATGGAGCAAAGGGCCTGAGCCTGATGCCGGGAGCCACCACAGTTGGTCCGCTGAGGCACAGGTCTCTAGCCAGGATGGTTAGAGGAAGAGCTCCCTGTTCTGAAGAACAGAGGCTGGCCTGGTGGGAGCCACAATGGTTCCCTGAGAATGACACCTGCTCAGGAACAAAGGCAATGGACAAAGGTTCAAGCACTGGGGTGAGAGCCTGGACCCAGCAGTGTCACACCCCTCCCTCATCTGTACTCCCTGTAACAACACAGACAGCACACTCTTTATTCATTATCCATTTTTATCAAAAATAGAGATTAGGGCAAAGTGACATAATAGGATGAACTACTAAACTATTTGATAAGGCATCCTTCAAAAGTGAGCACAGTGTACAATTACATAGTTTCCCCACTAATCCTTGCTACCGACCTAAAGACTGAGTACAATATCCTTTCTATAACACACTGAACATGCATTTCAATTTAGTGTAGAAGATTTTCTAAACGTACCTCTGTCTCTCTTCTGGCAGGAGGAGCATTTCATCAGAAAACCTACAAATGGGATCCTGTGCCTACTGGAAGGTCCCATACCTGACCAACAGGCCCAGATCCTTGGACCAGCCAGGGATGGACCAACCTCACATGTGTCAACAGAGAATTCCTGGGAAAATTCTGCACTTAAGACAAACCCCGCAGTACCCCTGGGGAGGGGCAGGATTGGAGAGAGGCTAAAAGAAATTGAACCTAAACTCTTCATCAGGAGTGTCCACAGTGGCCTTGGCTCTCCCTACAGGACGAGGCCTGCAGACTCTTCGGCTCTTCTTTCTGGTGGTCTCATCTACAGGCTGTACCTGGGCTGAATGGGCAGCTATAAGGGAGAAGGAAACAGTGTCACAACTGAATAATAACAGCTAACATTACCTGTACAATTATGATTGCCCATACAACTGTAACCCTTTTGTACTAAAATAACTAATTTAACAAAATTGTAAGGTACATATTATTGTCACCCCCTATTTAGAGTCACACCGAGACTCAGTAACTTGCCTAAGGTGTTAATGCTATTAAGTAATAGACCCAGGATTTGAACCCAGGTCGTCTGGCTCCAGGAATTGCACTCAAACTGCTATGGGATCTGGCTTTATGACCAGCAGAGAAAGCCAAGGCACAGACAGGTGAGTCAGCTTTCCCGAACTCAGGAGCAAGACCAGCACAGGATCAGACTCTTTCCCCTCCTCCCATGTCCAGCCCCTAGGTCTGTGTTCCTGAGAAATTCAGGCCTTCTCTCCCTGTTACCTCAAGCTTCCCTCAATCTGTCTCTTTCCTCCACCAACTTTTTTGCTTTAGAACTTCTTCCTTTCATTCCCTAAGTACTGCTTCACTACCCCCTTGAACTAGGCCTTCTTGAATTAACCAGTTCCCAGATACTCACCAGCCCTGAGAGCCCGCAGAGCCTCATGCCACTCAGCTTCCATCTGAGCCCTGTAGTCCCCAAACATGGAGCGCATCAGCTGCCTCTTCCGGGGAAGGGGGGTTCTTTTGCTGCGCAGAGTTCGGATCGCTTCAATAGCCTGCTCTTCTGGAGATACAAAGAAAGGACTATCGATTTCTGTACTCACTCCCTATTATACTACCCTAAAGGCAACAACTCAATCCCCTGCCAGCACCTGCAAAGCATGGCACTGTGACTCTCCCCATCCCCCCTCCCGCATCTCTACAGAAGGGCCCCTTACTCTGTTTCGGTGTGGGTTTCTGCGTCTTGAGGCCCAGCTCTAGCTGCTCCACGCACCAGGCCAATTCCTGGGCCAGCTGTTTTGCCTGTGATAAATTGGGAAAAGTGGCTGTAGGAGGGCACCTGGGTCCCACAGTCCCGGGCCCCATCCCGCATGGACCCAAAGCCCAAACCCCCTTCCCCGCCTTAATTCTGCAGATCCCAGATGACACCTGCCCGTGGACTCGCACCCAGAATGCACCCAAGGATTCCACTCTTCACGACTAAAGAGCCCCCTTGCCTGGGCCTCAGCGCTCAAGGGGGCTTCCTCTGGGGCGAGGTTTTCTGAGGACTTCTCGCCTCCATTCGCCACAGAGGTCCTGTTTCGGGTTTTCTTCTTATTCTTTTGCTTCTTCAAGGATGTGTCATCGCCTACGGGGTGCGCTCTGCAGGCGGCATCACTCCACGTGGGTTGTCCTGAGCAGAGACAGACAGTGGGAGGATTCCGGGAGCCAGGAACCGGGCCAGGGACCCGGCGTCTGCGGGGCGCGCGGGCGGTACCCGGGCCTGGGGCCGGCGGTGCCTCCCGAGCAGGATGTCCTAGAGCCTGGAAAAAGTGGGGCAGCACGAGGGTCAAGGGGGACCGGCCGACAGCCCAAGGCCCCGCCACCCGTGCCCCTCCTCCACACTCAGCTCACCGCCATGCACCGAAGTCGCCGCCGTCGCCTACGTAGGACCTCGGGTCCAACGCCGAAATTCCTCCTCCAGAAACGCGTCTGGGACGCGGGGTTCCGCCGGGCGCGGCGCAGGGCTGGGCGGGGCCTGAAGGGGCTCCAGGAAGAGGCTGGAGCGTTTCAGAAGGACCCTATTGTACAAATGCTCGCGGAGCAGTATCTTCCAGGCTCTGTTCTGGAGGAAAGGGCAAAGCTCTAAACAGGAGGGTGTCCTCTCAAAGCTCACCTCTAGTGGGGAGCGAAAAGCAAGTAACAAAACATAAAAAGCTGTCGTACACAGCGGCTGTGTGGGTGGGGTCAGGAGGGCTGTCAGCAAAGACTCCTCTGAGCAAAGGAGGAGACCTTTGGCCTGTGACGCCATGCAGCCATGTGGCATTAAAGAGTCCGGCCCCCAGCGCTGCACGTGGTCAGGTAATAGAGGAGTAATAGAGGAGGCTGGTGTGTGGCTGGAGTGAGCGTGGGTGAGAGAGGGACCAGGTCACAGGTTTGCTTAAATCAGAAGAGTGATATGATCTTACTCGGATGTTTGTTTTACAGATTACTATGCTTTTGTGTGATGAATGGGTCAGTTAAGGTGGAGAAACATGGAGGAGTTTCAGATGGAGAGTGCCCACAGCACCTGCTGGTGGACTGAATATGTGAGGCTGGGGCTGTGGGAGAGCCCCATCTCATGATATACCTAAAACATCTGCAAAAAACCTACTGCTAACATACTAAATGATGAGAAGCTGGATGATTTTCTGCTAAGATCAGGAACAAGGCAAGGATACCCACTCTCACCACTACAGTCCAACATTGTATTTGAAGTCCTAGCTAACAAAATAAGACCAGAACAGATTGGGAAGGAAGAAATAAAACTATCTTTGTTCACAGATGACATGACTGTGTAGAAAATCTCAAAGAATCCACAACAGCAACAAAACTACTGGAACTAATAAGTGGTTATAGCAACGTTGCAGGATACAAGGTTAATATACAGAAGTCAAATGATTTCTTATATACCAGAAATGAACAATTGGAATTTGAAATACAAAACACAATACCATTTACAATAGCACCAGAAAAAGAAAAACTTAGGTATAAATGTAACAAAGTATATAAAAGATCTATATGAAGAAAACTACAAAACTCTGATGAAAGAAACCAAAGAAGATCTTAAAATTTGGAGAGATGTTCCATATATCTGGATAAGAAGACTCAATATTGTGGAGATGTCAGTTTTTGCCAACGTGATTCAACACAATCCCAAGCAAAATCTCAGGAAGTTATTTTGTAGATATTAACCAACCAATGCTCAAGTTTATATGGAAAGGGAAAAGACCTGGAATAGCCAACACAATATTGAAGAAGAACAAAGTTGGAAGACTGACACTGCTAAACTTCAAAACTTACTATAAAGCTACACTAATCAAAACAGATGGGATTGGCAAAAGAATAGACAAACCAATGGAGCATGCCATGAAGTGAGTCTGTAAATAGAAAACAAACAAAAAACCCAAAAAACCAATGGAGCAGAATAGAGAGCCCCAAAAATACACCCCCACAATTACAGTCAACTGATCTTTAACAAGGGAGCAAAGGCACCTCAGTGGAGAAAGGATATTCTTTTTAACAAAGTGTTGGAGCAATTGGACATCCACATGCAAAACACAAGCAAAACCAAAAACTACACAGAGCTTGTACCTTTCACAAAAATTAACTCAAACCAGATCATAGACTTAAATGTAAAACTATAACACTCATAGAAGATAGCATAGAACATCTAGGTGACCTTTGGTTTGGGGATAACTTCTTAGATATAACACAAAAAGTATGATCCATGGAAGAAAAAGATTGATAAGCTGGATTCACTAAAATTAAAAACTTCTCCTCTGCAAACGACACTGTTAAGAGAATGAAAAACAAGCTACAGAAAATATTTTAAAAACATTTATCTGATACAGAACTAGTATCCAGAATATACAAAGAATGCTTAAAAGTCAACATAAAGAAAACAATCCAATTACAAAATGGGCAAAAGGTATGAACCTCACAAAATCCACCTCACAGAAAAGATATATAGATGGCAAATAAACATATGAAAAGATGCTCTACATCATGTCATCAGGAAGATACAAATTAAAACAATAATGAGATACCCCTACAACCTGTTGGAATGACTAAAACCCAAAACACAGACAACACCAAATGCTGGCAAGGATGTGAAGCAATAGAAACTCTCATTCATTGTTGGTGGGAATGCAAAGTAGTACAGCCACTTTGGAAAACAGTTTGGCAGTTGCTTACAAAACTAAACATATGCTTACTATATGACCCAGAAACAGCACTCTTGCTATTTTCCCAAAAGAGCTGAAAATATGTACAAAAACATCTGTACACAAATATTTATAGCAACTTTATTTATAATTGCTGAAATTTGAAAGCAACTAAGATGTCCTTTAATAGGTGCATGGATAAACGGTGGTACATCCTTACAAGGAAATACTATTCAGCAATAAAAATAATTGAGCTATCAAACCAAGAAAAGACATGGAGTTACCATAAATGCATATTGCTAAGTGAAAGAAGCTAATCTGAAAAGGCTATATACTGTATGATTCCAACTACATGTATGACATTCCAAAACAGGCAAAAGTATGGTGATGGTAAAACAAAACAAAACAATGCTTTCCAGGAGTTTGAGGGGAAGGAGGAATAATAGATGGAGCACAGGAACACAGGGTATTTTTAGGGTAGTGAAACTATTCTGTATACTACAATGGAGGACACATCATTGTACATTTGTCAAAACCCATGCAATGTACAACACCAAGAGTTAACTCCAATGTAAACCATGGACCTTGGGTGATAATGATATGTCAATGTTGGTTCTTTGATTGTTAACAAATGTACCCTTGTGGTATAGGATGTTGATGGAAGAGGCTTTGGGGAGGGTACAAGGGAATTCTGTACTTCCCACTCAGTTCTATAAACCTAAAACTACTCTAAAACATGAAGTGTATAGACATTTTCTAAAATAAACAAACTTGACAAAACAACTGAGATCACCCAAGGAGTGAGAGATGCTTAAAAAAAAAAGAAGTGGCCTAAGTGAGCCTTGAAGGTCAGGGAGATAAGGAATGAGCAAAGGAGTCTGAAAACAAGTGACCAGAGGTAGGAAGAAAGCCAAGAGACAGGTAAGGTCCCAGATGCCAGAAGTGAAGTGCTATAAGGAGAGACTAACCAATAGTGTCAAACATTGTGAATAGGTCAAAGAAGATGGAGCCTGAGAAGTGACCTATGGATCAACTCTCTCTCCTAACTATTCCGTGTAACATCATTTAGAATATTTAATCCTCTCTTAATTACAAAACAAAGAAACCCCTTGTTTTTTTAAAAAAATTATCATAATCCTCAGTTCATGGCATACTCTTTCGAGCCCACACCCATCTCAAGCTGCAGTCCTACTTTCACTCCCTTTTTTTTTTTTTTTTTTTGAGACAGAGTCTCACTTTATTGCCCAAGCTAGAGTGAGTGCCGTGGCGTCAGCCTAGCTCACAGCAACCTCAAACTCCTGGGCTCAAGCAATCCTGCTGCCTCAGCCTCCCAAGTAGCTGGGACTACAGGCATGTGCCACCATGCCCGGCTAATTTTTTCTATATATATTAGTTGGCCAATTAATTTCTTTCTCTTTATAGTAGAGATGGGATCTCGCTCTTGCTCAGGCTGGTCTCGAACTCCTGAGCTCAAATGATCCGCCCACCTCGGCCTCCCAGAGAGCTAGGATTACAGGCTTGAGCCACCGCGCCCGGCCTTTCACTCCCTTTTTGTGGCCAAACATCTAATAGCAGTTGCGGTGCTCACTGACCCTTCCTTACACATATCCATCCCTCAGCCCTTTGTAGTCTGACTTAAGTCTCCAAGACTCACTGACATGCCTCTCAGCAAAGTCTCAGGCAGCCTTAGCCTTGGCTTTCCCTCAGCGGCTCTTCCCAGGCTTTGCACATCTCTTCTCTTGGCATAGAATACTCTGCCTCTCTTTCCTCACTCTCTGAGGGCCTGGCTCCTACTCATCCTCTGCTCCCATTTTGTAAGTCATTTCTGCCTTTGCCACCTCCTTTGTCCTGCTTAGATGCCCTTCCTATGAGTCCTCCCTCATGCTTACAGTGGCTATTTATCCTAGACACTAAATACGCCTTTACTAGGCTGTAGGCTCCCAAGGACAGGCCTGTGGTTTGTTCACCATTGTGCTCCATGCGTACTGAGGTGCCTGACCATACCCCCTGTTGTCACTGCTTATAGACACACAGTAAAGGCATTGATCAAATAAATCTTCCAAGAGATTAATGCCTTAGGGAAGAAGTAAAGACATTTTTTATGGCTGGGCATGGTGGCTCATACCTGTAATCCTAGCACTCTGGGAGGCCGAGGCGGGTGGATCATTTGAGATCAGGAGTTCAAGACCAGCTTGAGCAAGAGCGAGACCCCAGTCTCTACTAAAAATAGAAAAAAATTAATTGGACAACTAAAAATATATAGAAAAAAAATAAGCCAGGCATGCTGGCGCAGGCCTGTAGTCCCAGCTACTCGGGAGGCTGAGGCAGTAGGATCGCTTAAGCCCAGGAGTTTGAGGTTGCCGTGAGCTAGGCTGACGCCACAGCACTCTAGCCTGGGTAACAGAGTTGAGATTCTGTCTCAAAAAAAAAAAAGACATTTTTTTATGACTTCCCCTGGAAATTGGAGAAAGGAACAGAGACCTAAGGCAGCCCTGTCTGGCAGCAGTGAAAGTTCTGAGACACAAGTGGTGTATTCACAGCACCAGGCCCCATTTCTCCCTAAAGCTCAGCAGCTTTGGGAAAAATCTGAGACAGAAAACAGGGAGATAGGCCTAGAGTTGGGGTTTTGCTAGGTGGATGGGTTTTGCTAGGTAAAGTTGGGGATTTACTCCTAAGAGTGAGGAACCTGATGTTTGAAAAGAAAATGTTTAAAAGTGTTGGTTCTTCTGATAGAAACTGGATGGAGAAGGGAGTGGAAGCAGGAAGGTCCTGACGAATGACAAGTCTGGTGGTGCCATGGCAAAAGAACAGGTAGGATGGATATGGCAGTGCTGGAAGGTACTCAGCTATGGGCAAGGGGCAACTTTAATATGTGCAGCTTTTCAAAGTGGAGACTGAAGGAAATTAGAAATATTTTATCCCAAATATATTTGACATCTGTTGAGATGACTACCATGGGTCTCACAGCCAAGAAAAGTTTCCTCCCCAGACACGACCCTCCTGGCACCTTGACTCAGGGAACCTGCAGCCTAAAGGCCACATGTGGCCCTCCAGATCCCCAAGTGCTGGCCTTTAAAGGATTTGTTCTGTCAAATTTGGATTCAGTCAAAAGGCTGCACTCAGTGATCCAGAAGACCAGGGCCACAGGCTCCCCACCCCCAACTGTGAGAAAATAAATTTCTGCTGTTTAACCCACCCGGTCTGCAGTATTTTGTTATGGCAGCCCAAGCAAACTAAATATATTGAGGGACAACTAGTAGGCACTGCACATCTACCTAAAGATTTTGGCAAAACACCCCAAGAGAAAATAATACAGTAAATATAAAAGCAGGAAACAGCATCAGAAAATATAAGAGGTATGTATTAATTTGCTAGCCCTGTAATAACAAAGTACCACATACTGGGTGTCTTAACAGAAATTTATTTTCTTAGAGTTCTGGAGGTTAGATGTATGAAATCAAGGTTTTGGTAGTTTGGGTTTCTTCTGAGGCCTCTCTCCTTTGCTGTGTCCTCCATGACCTTTTCTTGTTCTGCACACTGGAACAGATAGAGAGCTCTGGTTATCAGATGAGGGCCTCACCATTATAACCTCATTTAACCTTAATTACCTCCTTAAATTCCTCCAAATACATTGGGAGTGATAGTTTCAACACATGAATTTGGGGGGGACACAATTCGGCCTGTAACACTCACTCTCTGTCCTTCCTTTCAATTTTAGAAATGACATTTTAGCTATGTACTTCCCATAGAGGCAAAGATGACACTTCCAAGCTGCACTAAAGTGAGATGTGGCATGTGGGGTGTGGGCAGAAGGAATGTGTGTACTTCTTGGTATGTTCTCAATGTCTTGCCTTTTCCCACTGGCTGAAATGGGATATGGCAGTGTACCATCTTTCTGTACACAGATGACTGCTGGGCTCTGGGACGGTGGGATGGAAAGTCGAATGAACCTATAGCCCAGCAGCTTCAGGACAGCCACCTCACCCACCTTACCTGCTACAGGAAGTTAAAAAAAAAACAGCCCTCTGCTTTGGTGGGGACAATGTTGAGTCTCTTCACATCAGAACTTTATTGTAACTAATTCAGAACTTGGTACCTGGAAGTACAGTGGTGCCAAAATAGAACACGTGGAGTTTTGCCTTCATGACTAGACAGCAAAGGCAGAGATGATACAGCTTGGAAAGCTAGTGACCTTTGCTATGCGTGGGAAAACATTTCATATAATCCTTTCCTGTTATATATTAGGAGGCAGGCTACATGTGACTAAAATGACAGCCCTAAGGGAAATGGCTGAAAATAATTTGGAATGTCACTGAGTGTTGGCTCCTTCTTGCCACTTTCAGCAATCCCTCACAGAGAGACTCGGACTAGAGGAAAGTAGACAGAGACACAGGTGAACAAAGCTGGGCTAGAGGGGTTCCCTCAGCCTGTAGCCTCTGACCTGTGCTGACCAATAGTCTGGTAACTGGGCCCCATGAGGCAGAAAAAGCCAGCTTCTTCTGGCCCCACATGAGGCTCTGAGAGGTGAGGCCCTGAAGATGAAGCCTAAACAGCAGTTAAGTCTGTGCCCAAATACTTCTTGGCCAGATAATGGGTGTCTGTCCAGCATGAAACCAAGCATACGGCCCTTCTGAGCTCAGAGCCCTGTGCGACTGCACAGATCAAATGCCATGAAGAGTGCCCTGCCCACAGTGGCCTGTGTCTTCTTTGTGGAACGTTATCCTGCAAATACATGCTGGGCAAATGGCCAAAGTCAGGCAGTGCCTTCCCACTGTGCCTGGCAGTTCAACTTAGCCTCAACAAAGCCACCTTGAGGTGAAGAGAGGAGGAAAAGGAGCACAGAGACCAGCAAATCAGACAAGAGCCCTCAGTTTTAAACCCAAGACTAGATGGGGCATGTGGAGCTGACGGAGGGAAGTAGATGAGCTGCTCCACTCTTAGAGTGAATTATATTATAGTCTAGAGAAACCACAAGCCTAGCCTGAGACTCGCCAGGCCCCAAAGTGCCACATCAAGAAGCCCCTGCAGAGCTGTGCAGCCCCAGCCAGCACAGGTGCTCACACCCCTTCACAGGTGTGCATGGAGGATCAGGACCAGGAAGCCCTCCTGAAGGCTCAGGTCAGGTGTGCTGAGGCATGGGCACCAGGGCGCTGTCTGGGGCCCCCTGCTCTGTCAGGGACAAGGTCTTCAGCATTCCCAGGGAGGTGCTCATGGGAGGATGCTGCAGACCCTGCACAGAGATAGCTGCCGAATTCCCTTACACCATGCCGAATTTCATTACACCATGTACTGCATTCAAAGTAACTAGGCAGTGTGCACAATAATTACAAGTCAGAGCTGTCCTTAGACACTGCATGCAGGGCCTAAAAGCTGCTGCATGATGCCCGCTGCCCCCCTTCACTTTGCCTGCTGGGTGGTGAAGGGCAGGCGACTTGCCCTTTAGCTGTAGGACCTAATGGAGAGGCTGTGCCTTGTCCAGAAGGACTGGACTGAGCTACATTAGGGGCTGGATGGGACGCTGGATAACTCCTTTTGGGCAGGGACTGCATCCAGGTGCACCAGGTGACCCCGGCCTGCTGCCTGTTCTCCTCTCACCCTCCAAGTCAGCAAGCAGAACATCCCAAGGGGGGCACCTGGGTCCCTGATGACTTCTCGAGGAAGCCGCCCTGCAAACTTGTAGTTTTACAGGAGAGAAACAAAATTGTACCCCAAGTGCTCACACTGGCATTATCCAGGTTCCTAACTTGCCAGTGCAGGGGTGTGAAATGACATCTCATTGTCCTTCAATTTGCATTTCTCTGAGGCCTAAATAGCAGAGGATCTCTTCCATCCCAGGGTCACAGAAATTTCTTGCATGTTTTTTCTACTAACCCATTGCTTACTGTGCATATTCAGGTATTTAGTGCATTTGTAGAGTTCTGTTCTTTGCATTGTTGGAAGAGGTCTGGTTCTGTTCTCCACTGATGAGCTTATTTTTCAACACCTCTGTGTTGTGCAGCTGCTTCCCTCATCTATTAAAGTGCCGTTTGTACAGTCTGACACTGATCTCTTGGTTGTGCTGCTTCTGCTATTTGTCGATCCTTGTGCTGATGCCGATAGCACATCCTCTTCCTTTTTTGTTTTCAGACAGGGTCTTGCTCTGTTGCCCAGGCTGTAGAACAGTGGTGTCATCATAGCTCACTGTAACCTCAAACTTCTAGGCTCAAGGGATCCCCCTGCCTCAGCCTCCCAAATAGCTGGGACTACAGGTGCCACCACACCCAGCCCCCCTTTTCCTTTTTAAGGTTGATTGAGATATGCATTGACTTTTAGTTTTCCATACACATTTTGAGTTTCCTCCTAAAAATCCAAGTAGAACTTTGTATTGCAGTGAATTTATAGGCTAATTTGTGGAAAATTTACATCTGCAAAGTATTAAGTTGGTCTATCTAAGAGCAAGAAATATATCTCCATTGATTTCAACAATCTTCTGTATCCTTTATTATAACAGAATTTCAAAGTGTTCGCAGATGTCTTGAGTGCTTTTTGTTATTTTAATTCCCAAATATCCTACAGTTTTTGTTGATATTGCAGAGGATATTTTATTTTTTGTTACATTATTTGGTTGTTTATTGCTGGTGCAGAGAAATGCTATTGATCCTTTTTTCTAATTTCTTAAGATAAATGCTTTTATCTTCTTTAATAACAAGAAAGTATTTGAGGCTATACATTTTTCTCTTAGTACAATTTACACTTTGTCCTATAGTTTTGGGGATGAAGTATTTACTTTTCAGTGCTTTATAAATAATCTGTAATTTTCTAGTTAATATCGTTTTTTATTTAAAGGTTCTCTAGCTGGGCATGGTGGTTCATGCCTATAATTCTAGCACTCTGGGAGGCTGAGGTGGGAGGTCACTTGAGCCCAGGAGTTCGAGACTAGCTTGAGCAAAAGCAAGGCCTCATCTCTACTAAAAACAGAAAAAATTAGCCAGGCATGGTGGCTTGTGCCTGTTCTCCCAGCTACATGGGAGGCTGAGGCAGGAGGATCACATCTTTTCATACAAGTTGGCAGTAGGAATATCTTGTGCAATGGAGCAGGTCTGTCAGGTTTTGTGGCAGAGGTTAACCCAGCTCAGTCATGCTGCCTGGAGAGTCAGGGCCTCATAAACTGGAATCAGAGGCAGGTACTTCAGTCCCAAAGATCTTGCAGTTCTCTAGTGATACAAAGTGCCTCCCACTCCTACATGGAAATGGGCAATAATGGAACACACCCACTGCTTTTTTTTTGAGGCAGAGTCTTGCTTTGTTGCTTAGGCTAGAGTGAGTGCCGTGGCATCAGCCTACTCATCAGCAACCTCAAACTCCTGGGCTCAAGCAATCCTTCTGCCTCAGCCTCCTAAGTAGCTGGGACTACAGGCATGCACCACCATGCCCAGCTAATTTTTTCTATATATATTAATTGGCCAATTAATTTCTTTCTGCTTATAGTAGAGACGGGGTCTTGCTCTTGCTCAGGCTCGTTTTGAACTCCTGACCTCGAGCAATTAGCCCGCCTCGGCCTCCCAGAGTGCTAGGATTACAGGCATGAGCCACCGCGCCCGGCCAACCTTTTAATGCTTGTGAATATACATAGAAAACCTGAGTTAACCTTAAGAACTGGTGGGGAAAATGAAATATCAACCTAACATGACAAACCAGTAGGACTGGCAGCACAGGACTATACGAAACAACTTAATACACACTAAGGCAAAACATCATTTTACAGGAGAAAGACTAAATCTTAGTCCCTGACTCACATCCTCAGTTGTGGGTCAAGACCTAGTTGATAGAAGTCAAGGTCAAGGGTCAACCCAAAAAGTTCACAATACCAAAACATCAATGGAAATGCCACAAAACAGACAGACACAGAGGAAAATGTACATGGGCTGTTGTGGTCATCAGCACCTGCCTCCACTGCCTGGGGCATCCTTTTTCCTTACTGCAAAAGCTGCCCAAAGTCTCTGAGATTTTTACTTAATAACCTCATACTCTGGCAATAGTCGGACACCAGAATTAACTAAATATCCTACTCCTGATTCCCACACATGGGCCAGATCCTGGCTATGCCATGGGACACCACCTCATCTACTGTGACAGCTGCCTGCCAGGGAGGGTCAGTCCTTGGGCAGGTCCTGGAGTACAAGTTTCAAGACAGATCGGGGCCCTTCTCAACAACCCCTCCACATATCTCTGGTCACCAAGTCCAATCAGGCTACAAATGTAGTTCAGGAAGAGCAGACTATCCAAACTACTGCGAACGCTACTGGTTCAATGAGTAGCAAATAACGTCTACACCTCAAAGTCGAAATGTGCAATTTCCCATTTGATTTAGTCAGATGGATGTACTGGGCCAGCCATGGCACTGTGCTTCCTCCTGGCAGTGTCTGAACTCCTAGAAAGCTGGAGGGGCAGGAGAGTGTGGCCATGGCAGGTGCTTATGACCTATTTCAGGTGGTGCCCAAGAATACAGGCTTTGGGGCCACGCGGCCCAGTTTTGCCACTCGGCAGCGTCTCTGTAACTCAGCCTTATCTGTAAAATGAGTTACTAACACTACTTACTTCCCTGAGTTGATGTGAGGATTAAATGAGAAAACTCATTTATCACAGTCCCTGCCACATGGTTAGGTAAAAAGGTAAATGTTGACAAGATCACAATTTTTGTTCAGCTCATAAGCAATATTATCACAATAAATTCATTCCAGTTTTTTTGTAAGCCAAAAAACTATTTGTGGTTAGAGAGGAGTGTGCATAGGGAGGAGTATCACCTTAAGAGTCTGAATTTCCAATCAGTGTTTCAAAATTCTAAAACTAGTTAAGACTAAGCTACTTTGTGGACAACAGACTGGAAAATAAGGTCTGAGCGACTGGCCAAGTCAATGCAAGAAGAAAAGACTAGTCAATTTCTAAGAGTCAATTTAAATAAACAGGGAAACTGGAATACTTTTATTAGTAAAAAGTGTGCTATAAACTAATGGAAAGTCAAATTCTTAAATAATTCATTACTCTTAAGTTTTCTTTCACTTCTTTCTTGCCCTGATTTTTTATATACAAAGCACCATTCTGTTATAGCTTATCTCAAATAACTGGTCATTCCCTTCTGAGTGTTTGCATATATGGGCTCCAGCTTATTAATCAGAGTCCACAGCCACTTTCAGTTACCAGATTTCATTTTCTAGAACTGTCTATTACAGACTGCTTTCGCTGAATTTCTCATATTTATGACCCCATTTCAGCCCATTTTGATGCTAACCTTCTTTCCTCCATTAAAAAAGTAGAAGAAATTTTCTATAGAAAGGGAGTTCTGAGGGTAATGAAGTGAACCACATAATGAATGACTCAGGAGTAGATACAGCAGGACAAGGGGCAGCAACTGACAACTGTTCCTTGGAAAAGAGTTCCTGTAATATCATCTCAAGCAAATGGCGAGAGAGCCAGAGGACAGACTGAGACACCAACTCAACACTGCTCCAGAAACGGATGACAGACACCTTTAAACCAAGTAGACAAGGAGTTACAGACTGAGAAGCAATCTCCATGATTCCAACAGATCTCCCTACTAAAAGCTGCTTATTGCCATGACCCCCACAAGTAGAAGGATCTGCCTGTTCTATACCAGAGTTGGCCTGGTAAGAGGAAATCTGGAGGCTGGTGTAGGCAGCTACTGTTACTAACCTTCTCTCCCTCACAAACTGATGTTAAACAGATCAACCTTAATAACAAAATCTGCAAGTTGGAGCCCATGCTACCATGGGTCTACTTTATACCCATTATCCTCCCATCTCACAGGGTTTTTTTTTTTTTTTTTTTTTTTTTTTTTTGAGACAGAGCCTCGCTTTGTTGCCCAGGCTAGATTGAGTGCTGTGGCATCAGCCTAGCTCACAGCAACCTCAAACTCCTGGGCTCAAGCAATCCTCCTGCCTCAGCCTCCAGAGTAGCTGGAACTACAGGCATGCGCCACCATGCCCGGCTCATTTTTTCTATATATATATTAGTTGGCCAATTAATTTCTTTCTATTTATAGTAGAGACGGGGTCTCGCTCTTGCTCAGGCTGGTTTTGAACTCCTGACCTTGAGCAATCTGCCCGCCTCGGCCTCCCAGAGTGCTAGGATTACAGGCGTGAGCCACCGCGCCCGGCCAGGGTTTGTTTTTTTCTAAGTTACCTTTTAGAAAAACACATTTTACATGTGTTATTTGATTTCCTAGCAAGGTCTCAACAGTTTAAATTCACACATACAAGTCTCACTTCATTCCTTAACAAACTTTTGCTTGCAATCAGAAGGCTTCTTTCCTGTGTGGATTATCTGACGCCGAGGAAGAGTAATACTTGCGAAGTTAAAGGTACCACATTCCTCACAACAGAACACAAACATTTTGAAGAGGTCCGTAAAAACAGGCAAGAAAAACCCAACCTGGTTCCACCAGACTTGAAACTGTAAGGATCCCAATTAATTTTCTCGAAGCTGAAGTAAATGACTAAGAGGAAGGAAAAGAAAAGCAAGTGATCAAATGAAATACCTAACTGCACCTTAAGATCTGGTGCTGTAAAACAAATTTAAGTAATTACATTGACACTTCATTTGTTTAAATTAGTCCTGCAGGGGGCCACCCTCTGAATCTGAGGGAAGGGAAAGCTGCCTTGGGATTGCTGCTCTGCACCTCAGCAGCCTGCCTTTAGTTAATGGTTCACTGGGAGACTTAAATCGCCTAAGAGCTGAATCTCTAAAATGAAAAATCAAAAAGTGACTGCTTTCTCACCAGTATGACTCTTATGATGTAAAATAGTGAAGAATTTATCAACAAATCTGTCACTCTCCACTGTGAACTGCACAATGTTGAGTGAAGGCTGACTGGGCAGTAGAGAGCTCCCCACACCTACTACATTTATAGGGTTGCCCTCTAACATGAGGTTTATGGACTTTCTCATAACTAGTAAGACTTATTCTTTGACTGAAAGTCTTTCCACATTGGTTACATGTATAAGACCTCTCTCCACTGTGAATTCTCTGATGTCGAATAAGGTGAGAGCTTTGTCGGAAGGATTTCCCACATTCAGTGCATTCATAGGGTTTCTCTCCAGTGTGAATTCTCTTGTGTTGGATAAGGGACAAGAGTGCACTGAAGGATTTCTCACATTCATTGCACATGTATGGTTTCTCTCCAGTATGAATTCTCTGATGCTGAATAAACTGTGAATGCTGACTAAAGGCCTTGCCACACTCACTACATTCATAAGGCTTCTCCCCAGTATGAATTCTGTGATGCTGAATGAGAGAGGAGCGAACATTGAAGGCCTTCCCACAGTCACTACACTTGTAAGGATTCTCTCCAGTGTGAATTCTTCGGTGGCGGATAAGGTGAGCACTCTGGCTGAAGGCCTTACCACAGTCACTGCACTCGTAGGGCTTCTCTCCATTGTGTGTTCTCTCATGCTTAATCAAGGTGGATATCTGTCCAAAGGTTTTCCCACACTCATTACACTCATAGGGTTTTTCACCAGTGTGACTCCTCTGATGCTGAATAAGATGTGAACCCTGGCTAAAGGCCTTCCCACATTTGTGACACTCATAGGGTTTCTCTCCATTATGAACTCTCTGATGTTGAACGAGGGAAGAAAGCACACTGAAGGCTTTATCACATTCGTTACATTCATAAGGCTTCTCACCATTGTGTGTTCTCTGATGGTGAATAAGATTAAAACTCTGGCTGAAGGCTTTCCCACACTCATTACATTCATAGGGTTTCTCTCCAGTGTGAATTCGCTGATGCTGAATAAGATGTCCCTTTTGACTGAAGGTTTTCCCACACTCACTACATCCATAAGGCTTCTCGCCAGTGTGAATTCTCTGATGCTGGATAAGGGATAGGCGAGCACTGAATGATTTTCCACATTCATTGCAAACATAGGGCTTCTCTCCAGTGTGAATTCTCTTATGTTGAATAACTTGTGAGCGCTGACTGAAGGATTTTCCACACTCATTACACCTATATGGTTTCTCTCCAGTGTGAATTCTCTGATGGACAATGAGGGTTCGGTTCAGGCTAAAGGACTTTCCACATTCATTACACTCATAGGGTTTTTCTCCTGTATGAATCCTCTGATGTTGAATGAGAGATAATCGTGCACTGAAGGCTTTGCCACACTCACTACAGTCATAAGGTTTCTCTCCAGAATGAATTCTCTGATGCTGAACAAGGTGTGACTGCCTGCTGAAGGTTTTCCCACATTCTTCACACTTGTAAGGTTTCTCTCCACTATGAATTCTCTGATGATGAATCAGATTAGAGCTATGACTAAAGGCTTTCCCACACTGATTACACTCATGAGATTTCTCTCCTGTATGAATTTTTAGATGTTGAATATAAGATGAACGTGTACTAAAGGCTTTCCCACATTCAGTACAATCAAAGGGTTTTTCTCTAGTGTGAATTTTACAATGTTGAATAAAGTATGAGTGAGCACTGAAAGTTTTACCACATTCCTCACATGTGTAGGGTTTCTCACCAGTGTGAATTCTCTGATGTTTGCTGAGGACAGAGTGCTGACTGAAAGCTTTTCCACATTCACTACACTCATAGGGCTTTTCAACAACATGAATTCTTTGGTGCTGAGAGAGAGCTCTGTTTTGTCTGAAAGTTTTTCCACACTCAGTACACTCAAAGAATTTCTCTGGATTGTTAAGCATCTGATTATCACTAAGAACTGAACTCTGTCTAGGTACTTGCATAAACGCATCTGTCTGACAGGCTCTTCTACCTAAATGGAAACTCTGGAAGTTAATGATGTTCTTATTTTGCTGAAACTGTTTGACACATGACACACTCTGATGGAGACTTGCCTCTCTAGCTACTCTAACATGTCTTGAAGGATTTGAGTCTGTAGAGCAGTTTTCCCCAGCAACAATGAACTTCTGACATTTCTCTGCAGTGGGGGTTTTCACCTGATTCACAGTCTCTGTTTGGAAATTGTTCTTCTGGGAGGATTTCTTACATCCTTCTACTACAGGTTTTCTCCAGCAATCCCCTAACTGTCCCTCAGTTTTATTCATCTCTTCAGGTTCCATGGAAATATTCTTTTCATGTTCTTCTGATTTTGCTTTCTGAGATTCCATTTCTTCAGAAATGTCCTGCTTTGGAGTCAATTCCTTTTTTTCAATCCCAGAATCATAACCTGAAAAAATGAAAAACAATGAGTCACTTATGTTTTACTATGAGAAAGAATTAGAGCATAAGCAGGAAAATTTAATATAAAACAAATATCTCCTAAGATGATATAGGGATACCCAGAATGCAAAACAAACAGAAATAAACAAAATATGACCTCACTGGGAAGAGGAGAGGAAAGAGTAGAGAAGAAGGTTGCTGTCAAAGCAGTGAAAACTGGCACAGGAAGTAAGGAAAGGAAGGAAGGAAGGAAGGAAAAAAGCCCAAGGTCAAAGGTTTACAATGGCCAACAGGCCAACCAGGAACAGATGGAGTAGGACAGCAAGACATGACCTCAAAGAGGTGAGGAGGGTGATTAGGAAAAAGACAGTGGAAGTTTAGAGTTTGCAATCTCTGCTGTTCATGTCATTGCTGCATACTTTGTAAACAAGGTATCTTATGGCTTACACAAAACAGATATTAAAATACTTGTTGAAAAATAAATAAATGACAAATGACTCATAATGAATGAGCTGTACAACAGAGTAACAGACTATGAGCAAAACTATTTGATCTGGACAACCCGGTTTCACAGAAGCAAACCAGGAAAAATAGAAGACAAGCAATCTACTCATTCAAATAGCAGGGGCAGCACAAGGTAAAAAGACCAAAATGCAGTCCCACAACACTCATTCCTAGTGAATAAAATGCCTAAAAATTTGTGAAAACTGTGATACAACTGAATTCTGTACCCAAAAAAGGAAGTCTATTTTTTAAAAAACAAACAAAAATGAACCACCAAGTCACAAGAATACAGACTGCAAGAAGGGCAACCAAGGTCAGAACAGTAACAGGGTATTTCTGTGTTGAGACAGCATGAACGCAGGACAGAGTTCCCCATTTTGTCAAGGGCAGTTGTTATGAGCTATAACATGATGCTTACTGGGGACTGAACAACCAGAACAGGGAGACTGAGCTGAAAGTGATCAATGGACCAGGTCTAAAATTGGACTAAGAAGTCTTAGATTTCAGTGAACTACTCTAAGTACTTCACAGGGATAAATTTTTAGTATTCAATGTATGAAAGGCAAAAAGCAAACTTCGCAATTTACTCCGTAAACCCATGAGGAGTGCTCTGGATGATAAACATCTTGAATTTCTGGAATAAAAACTTCTAGGGTATCTGAGGAGTTTAGAACCCTTAAGATTTCAGGACTAAAGCCTAAAAAGGTGATTCTAATCAAGAAGTGTTGTTTCATCAGGTAGGAAACACAATGAATGTGAACAAAATGAAAAACCACGGGACACAGAGTCATTTGTGAGCCAGGAAACAACATTGCACACTACAGTTCATGTCACCGTTTCCCTCAGATACTCAGTGCTCCCCTTGGTTGCCTGTTTGTATTTTTTAATGAGGCAATAAAAAGAGGCTTGGGAACTCTGTGTATGAGTGGTACTTGTCAGTGAAAGGGCATTTGAGTGAGGTGATAAGGCCAGAGCACCCCCTAATGCTAAAAACTAGAAGTCTTAGATCTAGTGCTGTTTAGTTTATTTTGAGGCAATAACCTGGTTTTTGCCAGAGTTAGAGGATGCCCTGTTATTGGGTATTCTTAATGCGGGGTAGGATGTGGTAGTACCAGCCATTCTTGGTTTTAGACATTTTAGTTGACACCTCAGGTTTCAGGTTAAATTTTTGGTTTTTGGACAATAAACAAAAAACCTTCATAAGGGATGTAATAGTTTTCCATCAGGAGGTATAAAATGTCTGACTGCATCTCTTTTTATGTTGTTAGCAGCCAATAATGATCATTATCTGGATTCACTTTTAAATCTGGGATTGTAAAATATTGGTATTATAATTGTCATTCCTTCATTTTTTAACTGAAACCTCTATGAAGAGAAGTTAAACTTCTATTCATCAATTGTTTTGTTATCCTGGGGTACAATAAATACATCTATTATAGGCAGAATAAACACCTGACTCTTCTATTTACCATTTTTCGGAATTCCTAAAATTCCTTAGAATTCCTCACAGGTAACCAATGAGTAGCAAATTTTTTTTGTTTTTTTTTTTTGAGTGTCAGACCAGCCTTAACAAGCCTAAGACCACTGTGACAAGGTAAGGTGATCCAATGACAAGTTCTCTCTATAGCTTTTTATCTATAATTGACACTAAATCAAATATCAGAAAGCATGTGGGAGAAGGAAAAAAAAGAAAGAAAGAAACCAAGAAACAAGAAACCAAGACAGAAAATACATGATTAAAACAAACCCATAGGGGCTGGGTGCGATGGCTTACATCGGTAATCATAGCACTTTGGGAGGCCGAGGTGGGAGGATCGCATAAGCCCAAGAGTTTGACATAAGCCAAGAAAACAGAGCAAGACCTTGCCTCTTAAGAAAAAAAAAAAGGCCAAGTGCAGTGGTTCACGCCTGTAATCCCAGCACTCTGGGAGGTTGAGGCAGGAGGATCACTTGAGATCAGAAGTTCAAGACCAGCCTGAGCAATAGTGAGACCCTGTCTCTACCAAAAAAAAAAAAACTACAAAATATTATCCAGGCAACTAAAAATAGAAAGAATTAGTTGGGCATGGTAGCACACGCCTGCAGTCCCAGCTACTCAGGAGGCTGAGGGAAGAGGATCACTTGAGTCCAGGAGTCTGAGGTTGCTATGAACTAGGCTGACACTATGGTACTCTATCTCCGGCAACAGAGCGAAACTATCAAAAAATAAAATAAAATAATTTTAAAAAATTAGCAAGGCATAGTGGCGCACACCTGTAGTCCCAGCTACTTGGGAGGCTGAGGCAGAAGAATTGCTTGAGCCCAGGAGTTCAAGGCTACAGTAGGCTATGATTATGCCACTGCACTCTAGCCTGGGCAACAGAACAAAACCCTGTCTCTAAAAATAAAACCACAATGAGGCCGGGCATGTTGGCTCATGCCTGTAATCCTAGCACTCTGGGAGGCCGAGGTGGGAAGATTGCTCAAGGTCAGGAGTTCAAAACCAGCCTGAGCAAGAGCGAGACCCCATCTCTACTATAAATAGAAAGAAATTAAGTGACCAACTAAAAACATATAGAAAAAATTAGCCAGGCATGGTGGCGCATGCCTGTAGTCCCAGCTACTCAGGAGGCTGAGGCAGGAGGATTGCTTGAGCCCAGGAGTTTGATGTTGCTGTGAGCTAGGCTGATGCCATGGCACTCTACCCCGGGCAAAGAGTGAGACTCTGTCTCAAAAAAAAACCCACAATGAGACACCACTGCACACCTATCAGAATGGATAAAATTAAAAAGACTGACCACACCAAGTGCCAGTGAGAATGTGGAAGAACTAGAACTCTCATACACTGCTAGTGGGAATAAAAATAGCACAATTACTTTAGAAAACATTTTGGCAGTTTTTTAAAAAGTTAAATCCATCCCTACCATGTAATCCAGACATTCTACTCCTAGGTATTTGCCAAAGAGAAAAGGAAACATATGGCCACAAAAAGATTTGTAGATAAAGGTCCACAGCAGCTTTATTTGTATTAACCCAAACTGGAAACAACTCAAATAAATGTCCATTAACAGAGAATGGATAAATAAGTTGTAGTATATTCATATAATACTATTCAGAAATAAAAACAATTATTGATATACAACATAAATGAATCCCCAAATAATTATATTGAGTAACAAAAGCCGGATGAAAAAGAATATATGCTCCATTATTCCAGTTATATAAAACTGTAGAAAATGGGCCGGGCGCGGTGGCTCAAGCCTGTAATCCTAGCTCTCTGGGAGGCCGAGGTGGGCGGATCGTTTGAGCTCAGGAGTTCGAGACCAGCCTGAGCAAGAGCGAGACCCCATCTCTACTATAAATAGAAAGAAATTAATTGGCCAACTAATATATATATAGAAAAAATTAGCCAGGCATGGTGGCACATGCCTGTAGTCCCAGCTACTTGGGAGGCTGAGGCAGCAGGATTGCTTGAGCCCAGGAGTTTGAGGTTGCTGTGAGCTAGGCTGACGCCACGGCACTCACTCTAGCCTGGGCAACAGAGTGAGACTCTGTCTCAAAAAAAAAAAAAAAAACTGTAGAAAATGTAACCTCTAGTAACAGAAAACAAGTCAGTAATTGCTTCAGGATAGTGGTGGGAAGGAGTCAGAGAGACATGAGAAAATTTTAGGGGGTGATGGATATGTTGTCTGTCTGGATTGCAGTGATGGTTTCCTATGTGTATACAGATGTCAAAATATATATTAAAAAAAATCACACACTTTAAACACCTGTAACCTATTATATGCTAATTATACTTCAATAAAGATATTTCTTTAAAGAAAATAAATAAGTAAGAGTATGGGGTCTAGACCATTCTGTCAGGGATTCAACCTTGCTCTGTACCTGGCCAGCTGTGTGATCTTAGGCTAGCAACTTAACTTCTCTATGCCTCAGTCTCCTGAGCACCAACTTTGCAGGGATGGTAGCGGATTGGATAAATTCATTACACCAGCACAGTACCAGGCATGCTCTAAGTACAAATGACTTAGCTTACAATGTTAGCTGTATGGCAGGACTCTGCTCTGCTTACTGTTTACATGCCCAGGTCCCTACTACACAGGAAGAAACCCTTTCTAACTCTGTTTGCCCAAGGCCCCAAATCTGCCTGAGATGTTCTGAGTGACTATGAGTAGAAGTGAGAGATGTAGCAGGAGGCTGTCTCTCCAAGCGCTATTCCCAAGCAGCCATTGCAAAGCTAGCCAGCAAGGCCTCAGAAGGAGTGGGTGACATGGATATGAGAGGACTGGGAGCCAGTTGCCAGGGAAAAACACCTGAGTTCTTTTCTGGGGTTGAAAGAGCATTTGATAGGATAAGGAAAACATAAATCCACTTATGGACAGATAACAAGAGCCAGTAACAGCAAGAAAAGAGGAGAGAAAGAAAATGGAGAAGGAAAGCAAAGTCCTGGGGGTGACAAGAGATTTGGTCTAGAGCTTGCGGAAGGGCCCACTGATGCCACAGCGCCTGCTGACAGAATCAGGACAGAGTGGGGAGCAGACTCACCTTCACTCTTGTGTCTCCAGCTCCCTGCAATTCTCGGTGAGTGTGGGGTCCATGGCTCTTCGCCCTGCTCCAGCCTGGAAATGACATCAGGTTTGGAACCCCGAAGTCCTGCTCCAGGAAAAGGAAGGAAAACCTGATAATGTATCCCAGGTCCAGGGCAGGAAGGACCTGTGGCCTGGGCCTGCATTCTGGGTGACGTCCCCTGCTACCTGGCTTCTAAACCTAGGAGACAGACACAGGCCTCTGTCCAAGCTGAAGAAAGGTCAAATCCAACTCTTCTGGGGGCCACAAACAGGACAGAGTCGGAGCCTAAACACATTACAGCAGCATACTTATAGTAGGAGGTGTTGATGCCCAGCAGAAGAGCTAAAGGGAAACATCACATTCTAGTACAAGGCAGACAGTGCTCTGAAATCGAATGAATTCAAATCCCAGATCTGCCACCAGCAGGCTGCATAAACTTAAGAAACTGACAGTATTTGTCAGCCTCAGGTTTATCTATAAACTGTGTATCCTACCACCAACCTTCAAGATGCCTGAAGATTGGGTGAGCATTGTGGCTCACGCCTGTAATCCTAGCATTCTGGGAGCCTGAGGCAGGAGGACTGCTTGAGGTCAGGAGTTCAAGACCAGCCTCAGCAAGAGTGAGACCCCATCTCTACTAAAAGTAGAAAGAAATTAGCCAGACAACTAAAATTAGAAAAAAAAAAAAAAATTAGCCAGGCATAGTGGCGCACACCTGTAGTCCCAGCTATTTGGAAGGCTGAAGCAGGAACAACACTTGAGCCCAGGAGTTTGAGGTTGCTGTGAGCTAGGCTGATGCCATGCCACTCTAGCCCAGGTGATAGAGAGAGACTCTGTCTCAAAAAAAAAAACAAAAAACAAAAAACCAACAAGATGGCTGAAGATTAATTTGGGGATATGAATATGCTAAGTGTGCAATGAATGATATTCTCCTTCCAAAGAAACTGGGGAGGGTCTCAGCACCACCCATCCCTATCTCTATGCAGACCAGGCTTGCACCAGACCAGGGTCAAAATGCCCAGTCTTTAGCCCAGGAGGGGAGGAGCCTCTGAGCCCCAAACTTAGTCCTCAAGGTTGTTCATGGAGGAGGAAGCCCAGGAGCTGAGTCTCAGGGAGGAAACTTACCTAGTGAGACCAGGTTCCCATAGGTCTCTAGCATCACATCCCTGTACAGGCCCCTCTGAGTGGGTCCCAGATGGCCCCACTCCTCCTGGGAGAGGAACACAGCCACATCTTCAAAGGAAACCAAGACCTGGAATGAAAAGATCTTGCTGCAATCCCAGGGTCAGGCCCATGCTGAGCCCTGGGGGATGGGGTCCTAGGCTCAGGACTGGTAAATTCCTCTGAGTACATGCACCTGTCTTCCCCACTAGAGTGAGCTGGCAGACACCACACTAGCTTATCTTGGTGCCCCTGACCCTTTCCTCTACTGTGCCTGGGAAGACACAGTGGGGACCACATTTCAGGAACTTGAACCCAGGCACTAAGGACATTGGTGGAGATAAGGAGCTGTCTACCCTCAAGGACCAGCCCCTCATGAGAGAACTGTGGAAAGACTCCCACCAAGAAAGGGCTGAGGCCACAGGGAGAATCTCCATAGGACCACTCACCTGGAGTCTGCCAGGAAGGAGTTGCTTGACAGCCATCGCTAGGTCTCTGAACTTGTCCCAAAAAGGTGGGCAGTGCTGCAGGGAAAGGGAAAGGTGGCCTCTGAGACTATATCCTCTCCCTAATTCTCCATCCCATCCCTCCATACCTCCAGAGTAAGGCCTCTCTGAAGCCACCAGCATGACAAGATCCCAAGGCTACCACATGAAAGCCAGGACCTAGACAGTGCACTTGGCCATGGTAGACAATGGGATGCATCTCAGACCCACCTATGAGGTCCTCAGCAGAGGACAACAGACCAGCTTCCTGCTATAAGGCAGTGCACAAGTGAAATGAATGGGAAAGTTGACACATATATGTGACACAGGCACAATGCCTATGTCAGGTGATGACAAAGGATGGAAAGAACAGAAGGCAGCCATTGGTGGTAGTCATTTTACACAGGACATCGAGGGAAGACACTTCTGACAAAGCAGTATCAAATCAGAGATCTGGATGGGGTGAAGATGGGCACCACGTGGACCTCAGCGAGGTACACCGCAGGCAGGGGGAGGCACAAGTGCAAAGGTCCTGAGATACAAGCCCACTTGTGTTCACAGAAGGGCAAGGAAGCCAGAGGGGCTGAAGCAGAGTGGGGACAGTGAGAGAGGAGGGTGGGTACCTTCTAGGAAATTCTGGAGAAAGTGATATGACTTGAAATGTGGCCTCACCAGCTGCTGCTTTGAGAACAGACTGGGAGCAGCAGGGGAGAGGGCTGGGGGAAGGGAGGAGGAGAAACAGGAAAAACAGTTGGAAGGTTCTAGCAATAATCCAGCTAGGATGACAGTGTCTTAGACCAGACTGGTGGTGACAAAGGTGAAAAGAAGTGGTCAGATTTTGGATGCATTTCAAAGTCAATAGGATTTGCTGATGGATTACATATAGGATGAGACACCAAGATTTTTGGCCTGAGCAACTGAGAGGATGAAATTTCTATTTACTGGGATGAGTAAGACTGCAGGAGGGTCTGAATGGTAAAATTTTAAAGTGGTTTTGTACACGTTATGTTTAAGATACCTGTTAGACTTATAAGTAGAGAATTAGGGCATTTGGACATACAAGTCCAAAATTCAGGAGAGAGGTTGAGACTGGCTAGGTATACACTGTGAACTGTCAGTATACGGATGACATTTAAAATGACTGATCTGGTTTTATTTCATCGCTGACAGGTGACATCTGGTGTCACTCCCAGAAAAATCTTCCCAACTGGCCTCTATATTCACAGCCAGTCACCTCCCCACAGCACCCTCCATGAAAACAGACCCCTTAGTTTAGCCAAGGAAGAAATGTGTCCTTTTCCCCTGACCCAGATCCCCTGGCCCTAGGTGACTGCAAGGTCCAGTTCTGGTCAATAAGATGTTAAAGGAAGTTTGCCCAGAGGATTCTAGGAAGGGCTTTTCTTCTCTCATGACAAAAAGGAAAACAAGGATAAACACCTATGTCTGGAGTGAACAGGAAGGAAAGCCAAGAGAACCCTGAAGACATATTTAAGGCCCTAATGTCCCATCTTCATAATGTAAGCCTCTGTTGGACGGACATTCTCTGACTGGCAGCGGAACTCAAGCTTACTGAGGCACACAGTCCACTGGATTCATCACTCCAGGGTCTTCACGGACTCTCCAGCCGGGCACACCTGGGTCAAATGCAGCCTCTCAGTTCTCAAACAGGACTTTCCTTTAACTGCCCTCCTCCTGCTAACATCCTTTGTGTGTCACAAGTGGTCCTTCTTAATGTACTCTGCCTTTACACCCTGACTCATTTGGGGGGCATGTAACACCACTGTTCGGAGTGTAGGCTCTGAACACCAACAGGACTGCGTTCCAATCTTGGATACACCGCCTACTAATGCAGAAGTAGCAGGTAAGTGACTTGAGTTGCTCCACATACCATAAAAAGGCATTACCCCTACCTCTACCTAACATTACCCCTTACCTTAAGTGACTATTTTGAGAAATAAGCGAGAATATGTAGAAAGTACTCAGCATAGTGCTTGCAAAAAGCAAACAAAAAATACTAAGTCTTAATTATTATCAGTAAGTCCATTTTTATTGAGTGCCTACTGAATGAATGGTGGGCTTGTTCTGGCGGATGTGTGGGATGTCATCCTGCCTTTTCTCTTCCCTCTCCTCTTCCTCCAGCAACCGAGACCCCTTCACTGCACAGCTTTACCCTTTCACTTAATCTATCCCTGCTAAGTGAAATGTACTTTTCTCTCTTCTGAAAAAAAAAAAAAAAGCACAATTTGGCTTATCCCCCTGACGATTCCCCAACTCCCTGCCTCTGTGAGGCCATTTTATCCATCTGGCTGCCCTGTGTCAGTGTGCCCGAGAGCGTGGACCACCACGAGAGTGCAGGGACCAGCACGCCCCACCGGCCTCACATTGCCCGCGCCCTGCCCGCCCCTCAACCAACACAAACTGGGCGCTCGACGCTCCAATGCCGCCCTCGGCGCGTCCTCCCCGGCTCACCGAGGCTGAGTCCTTTGGCCCCTCCGAGCCCTGGCACCATACCTGCCCGCCCCAGCGCCGCTCCGGTCCGGGACTCACTCTGCTGGGCCACGGAGGAGGAGAGCGAACGCCAGTACTCCAACGTCGGAGTACCAGACCCATCCGACCGGAAACGGCTGGTCTGAAATTCCGCCCTGTCCTTCAGCTCACCAGCCAATCGAATCCCAGGGTTCTGTAGGTCCGCTCTAGGCGGCTCGGAGTACTCTATGCTCTGGCGGCCCTGGTCTTTTAGTACCTCTACCAGCTCTCCGGCTGGACCCGCGGGCCGGTGGTCGCAGGCCTTCCGCGGAGGGACTGTGGCTGGAGAAGGGGAGAGTAGACGATCTGAGGCTCTGGATCCCGCCCTTCCTGTCCTAGTACGTAACGCCGCCCAATATCCTCTCTCGGGCGCCTTTTCCTCCAGCTCTGAGTAGTAATTCAGCTCGCGTCTGTGTGCATAGCACACTATCGTATACATCATCGTATTCTAATATATTAAGCTTCTCATGTATTAAATCACTTAACTTACTGAAGGAACCCCCACAAGAGGGCTTCTGTCCTCACTATAAATGGGGAAAACGAGCCACAGAGAGGTTCAATACCTATTCTGGTGGAGCTGGAGTTCGAAAACTAACCACCTGCTGCTGAGATGCATTTGCAGGAAGGCAGGGCAGTGGTGTGGTGAGATGAGGGGTGAAGTCAGATGAGGCTCAGTCAGGTGTAAAAGAAAATCAAAATCTCAGGGGCAATCCCCCCAACTCCTTATGCAAAAGAGAAGGTAAAGGCCTCAGGCACCGTGAAGAACAGGCCCCACAGATCATTAAGGAAATTACCTGCTGACCTCCCATAAACAAGGACATGAAAACTATAACTATGTGTAACACCGAAAACCAAAGCCTGTTGTGATACACGCTAATAATAAATCACAAGTTTATCTTTACAGAACTGGAGACAAGACAGAATCATTCTTTCACCTACCCAGGGACATCTGCATAATTGATTCTTCCTTCACTCCCTTTTTCTTACATTCCCCTTATTTTAAGTAAAATGCAGATTCCCTGGGCCTCACAAGTATGTAAGCTTTGCTCCATCAGCGCCCCCTATCCTTTTCCTTTCTCTCTGTATGCCTTTAAATGCTGAAGCTCTCAAATTCCCCTTTGGAAAAACAGCCACAGGTCAGCCTGTGGTTTGTTATTTCCTCTGTATGTCAATTTGGCTTAATAAATCTGTTGGTTGAGATTTTTGCCTCAGTCACTTATTTGGGTCAACATCAGTAAGGAATGTGGGCCAGGTGAAGGCTGGTCCACTGAGAAAATGATAGGATTAGGAGACAAGTCACAGAAGAAATGGAGGGAGGACCCACCACAAGAATGAAAAGGAAAGCAGGTGGCTTGTCTTCAGCTGGACAGTGGTGTTAATTAAAAAAAAATCCAAAGTTTGCATTTTTTAAAAAAATAAAATTTCATTTCTTGTGAAGGAGTCTTAACCAAGCAGGGAAACACTACTCTGTTCACAAGCCAGGAGCATATGTTTCCAGGGAGTGACAAAAAGGAACAGGATTTTATACTGAGTAGTGTTACAGCTCAACTGAGTCCCTTGCTCACCAGCCAGTGAAGGCCAATATAATGAGACAGCAGGGGTTGCAGCAGAGAAAGAGTTTTGTTTTGCAAGGCACTAAGCAAGGAGATGGGAGTAATTTCTCAAATCCATATCCTTGAGAATTTGGGGGCCAAGACATTTAAAGATGGTTTGGCAAACAAAGAGCTGGGCAATTGGGTCTGCCAACTGGCAGGAGATGAACTTGTAGACTTGTAATGCAGAAATTATCTTCTTAGTTGGGAGGTTTCCTGGGTAGGGGCTTTCAGGGCTGTTAGATCTCTTCCATACCTGTCCATGGGTCTGGTTGGCGTCAGTAGGTCCCCAAGATACAGAGTCTGAAAAACATCTCAAAAACCAGACTTAAGATTTACAACAGCAATGTTATCCATAGAATCACAAGTATTGGATTTACAACTGCAGTGTTTTCTATACAAGTAGTGGGGGTATTACCGGCAAGTGATTTACCTCAGTCCTTATATTTGGAGACAAGGAATTGAAACCAAGCAGCAAAGCAAAATGAAAGAACTTTATTAAGCAAGTATACCTCCAGACTTGGAGGAGAGTATCAAGAAAGATTAGCAAGCAATATTACACTCCAGAAGGGGGCAGGAATGGGCATGTGTCCAAGCAGACGGTGGCACTGGGGTCTCTCTAGGTCTCTTTTTCTTTCTTCTGACTTCCTCATTCTTGTGCTACTGTCCCACCGGCCAACGAAAATTTTGTCTCCTCCCATCAGGCGGGGAAATTTTTTTTTCTTTTTGAGACAGAGTCTCACTTTGTTTCCCAGGCTAGAGTGAGTGCCTTGGTGTCAGCCTAGCTCACAGCAACCTCAAACTCCTGGGCTTAAGCGATCCTACTGCCTCAGCCTCCCGAGTAGCTGGGACTACAGGCATGTGCCACCATGCTCGGCTAAATTTTTGTATATATATTTTTAGTTGGCCAATTAATTTCTTTCTATTTATAGTAGAGACGGGTCTCGCTCTTGCTCAGGCTGGTTTTGAACTCCTGCCCTCGAGCGATCCACCCACCTCGGCCTCCTAGAGTGCTGGGATTACAGGCGTGAGCCACAGCGCCCGGCCAGGCGGGGAAATTTTTTACTTTATTTGTTCAGACCCATATGTGTCATGGCTCCCAAAACCTATTGGGGAGCAATCTGCAATGCTAATTTATGGTAATGATGGTATAATAAGGTCAGAGTCACTTGAGGACATTCTTGTCCTCTATCTGTGCAGGTGCCTCATGTACCTTGAGTAGGGGAACAACTCTTAGCAACAGAAGCTTTCTAACCATATTAAATAATCAATTTAGACATATCAAGAATATAGTATTAAGTTATATTGGAGGAAAATGTTTTTCAAAAAACCTTTAAGATAGGCTGGGCTCGGTGGCTCACACCTGTAATCCTAGCACTCTGGGAGGCCAAAGCAGGTGGATCACTCAAGGTCAGGAGTTCGAAACCAGCCTGATCAAGAGTGAGACCCCCGTCTCTACTAAAAATAGAAACAAATCAATTGGCCAACTAAAAATATATAGAGAAAATTAACCAGACATGGTGGCGCATGCCTGTAGTCCCAGCTACTTGGGAGATTGAGGCAGGAGGATCACTTGAGCCCAGGAGTTTGAGGTTGCTGTGAACTAGGTAGGCACTCTAGCCTGAGCAACAGAGTGAGAGTCTGTCTCAAAAAAAAAAAAAACAAAAAAAAAACCTTTAAGATAAAACATTCTAGTATCAGGCCATAACAAAAGAAGGAAAAAAATAAGTACAAGAGCCAATGAAAAGTTGAAGGTGAGAGTTAACATCCCAGCCTTTTTTTTGGAGACAGTCTCACTTTGTTGCTCAGGCTAGAGTGAGTGCCATGGCGTCAGCCTAGCTCACAGCAACCTCAATCTCCTGGGCTCAAGCAATCCTGCTGCCTCAGCCTCCCAAGTAGCTGGGACTACAGGCATGCACCACCATGCCTGGCTAATTTTTTTTCTATATATATTAGTTGGCCAATTAATTTCTATTTATAGTAGAGACAGGGTCTCGCTCTTGCTCAGGCTGGTTTCAAACTCCTTACCTCCAGCGATCCGCCCGCCTCGGCCTCCCAGAGAGCTAGGATTACAGCCATGAGCCACTACACCTGGCCCATCCCATCCTTTTTAAGGGGATAAAAAGCTGAAATCAGTAAGACATGGAAGAAGTTGACCTTTTAAGGTATGAGTTTGAAAATTATTTTTTAATTAAAAAAGAAACAGTTATAGAAATAATATGTCATGTAATTTCATTAAGAGCAAATTACTATTTTAAGAAAATTTTGTTGTTTTTATCCAAAAATTTCCCTTTTACACTTGAGCCCAGGAGTTTGAGGTTGCTGTGAGCTAGGCTGACGCCACAGCACTGTAGCCTGGGCAACAGAGTGAGACTCTATCTCAAAAACAAAAAACTGTCTCTTGCTTTCATCCTTCAATTGTGGGAAGACAAGAACCAAGGAGTTTATCAGAATCAAGGAGTTCATCACACATTTGGTGCTGTGACTTGGATTTCAAGACTTAAGGTATGTTTTCCCTTAAATTTTCTGCTCTCATCTTGACTTTGTTTTCTGGAACATTTGCTGCTGTTGGAGCACATGCTTTGCCCTTGTCCTGAGAGTCCTTGCTATTCCTGTATGGAGAAGGCCCAGCCTTCTGGCATAAGGGATGCCAAGCAGGGCCCTGGGATTCTGGATTTGTGCTTTGTCTCCTACTTAGTAAAACACTTATGAATGCCAGGTGAATACCACCCCTGGGAGAGGTATTCGGGAACATCCATGGTTCTTCTGGATAGTACAGGTCGAGACTCTGCTGAGGGTCAAAGAGGAAGTCTGGAGGGGTTTGGGACAACCACCTCCCCTGCTACTTGTGAGCGCCATGATCCTGTTAAAAGACTGCAAGAGGAGATGCTAAACCATCACAGACCATAAATCTGGCATAAGCCTGTGCAGAACATGGACACATGGGAACTGAGGGGATAATTCTGGAAATCACCCATGAAGCAGGCAAAAGGGGAGGCCGTGGTAAGGCATGCTAGCCCACGTTTCAGGTTGGCCCACAACGGGCCAGGGTAGTTAGTGCCTGTGCGAGGAGGGACACCTCCTCCCAGGCTTCAGGACAGGTAGGATTGCCAACAATCCTGTGCCCTTTTCTCAAAAGGGGAGTCAAGCAACTCAGCACTCCCAGGCATCACCTCTCAGATGTAGTCTCTAACATTCCTTAGTACCTGCAAAACAAACAGATAACCTTTCCCAAAACACTGTCTGCCACAGGCTAGAGAGGTGCCTCACATACAGGCCTTCAGGGCACTAAGGGAAAGCAAGGATTTGTGTAAGAATTATAGATTAGATGCAGTGTATACAGGAAGCTCATTGTATAAAGGAAGGGATAACAAAGTGCATAGTTAAGGCAGTGACCTATACAATAAGGGGAACAACCCAGGAGGCCACAGAAAACCCTGTCCTCTTCCATGAATGGCTGGTGGAGGGAGTCAGGAAGTTTATGAACATGGACCCTTAGTCCCCAGAGGGGCAGGTATTCCTGGAACACATTTCATTAACCAGTCAGCCTCTCTATAGGAGCTTGACATTTGAAGGAAGCTTCAAAAATTGGCTATAGGACTCCAAACCCCAACCAATCAGCTCACAGAGAAGGCAAATGAGGTGTTTAATAACCAGGAATGTGAGAGAGGAAAGAGCAGGAAAGGGAGAAACATGGAGACAGGAAACAGGCCCAACAGATTTTGCCTGTGGCCCCAGCTTTCCAGCCACCTCCAGGTTGCCCAAGGGAAAACCCACTGGAGCAGGTCATCACTGTGGAGAAATGGGACATTAGAAAGCTGAGTGCCCCAACTCGACTAGCAAAGAAACTCCACCAAGAACCCCCAAGACGCCTTGCCCAGCCTGTGGAAAGGTTGGACACTGGAAGAGGAACTGTCCCCAGGCCTGAAGGGGACTGGGATCAGACCTATCCCCTCTGCTCTAGCTGGCCTCCCCAAGGACAATCAACATCAGGGGGCTGGAGCCTAGGGCAACTCTGAACATGGCAAGTAAGATTGTTAGTTTTCTTGTAGACACAAAGGCCACCTACTCTGTGTTTACCTCTTATGCAGGACCTCTCTCTCCCATTTCCTGTCGGGTTATTGGAACAATAGGTGAGACCAAACAAAAACTTTTCACACCTCCACTGTGCTGTTTGTGGGGTGACCTCCTTTTCACCCATCAGTTTTTGATAATGCCTGAATGTCCTACTCTCTTACTGGGATGGGCTCTCCTTTCAAAATGGGGTGGAAAGATCTGCCTAGGTGGCCTAATCTCCTTCCCTATCCTAGTTCTCAAGGAGAGAAAGTTGGAACAACAATTAGATCCTAGGTTTGTTTCTTCAACTAGTTGATCCTGTGGTATGGGCTGGGGAAGTCCCAGGACAAGCCCCAAATGCTCAGCCTGTTAAGATTTGACTTAAAGACCCTATAAATAATTTTGTCTAATTCAAAAGTTATTTATAAACTGATTCAAAATAGATATTTGGAGAATTAAAGCAATAAGGAGCCAGTAAGTAGGAGAGAGAGATGTGAAGAAAGTTAAGGATATGAAGATGTTGTGTTTAATAAGGTAAAAACAGAATAATTTTGCATGAGAAAAGATTTTATAAATTTTTGTCCTAAAACAAACTGACTAGTTATTTAAGAAACAAAAATTTAGTACAAAACATAAAGTCCAGGCATGTTGTAGACAGTCTGTGTAAGTTGTGACAATGTTTGTGAAAGAGAATTTAGAAAGAAAATTTGTATGTGATCAAGTTGGCTACAGTTTGAAAGAAATTTTTAGTTAAAACAACAAGGAAAAAGTCCCAGCTAGTCATTTGTCCCCATTGTGAGAAGGTCCTCTATATTATAAAAATACTTGAAAACATTAAACAAGGGAATGGTGGAATCTCACTATTGGAACAAATCTTTGGGTCCCTCAGAGGATGGCTGGGATCTTGGCTAACACCAATTATATCAGCCACAACTGTAATAGTGATGGTCCCAATATTAGGCTGCTGTGCTTTTAATCTTAAGTTTGTCTCTTCCAGACTACAACAATCCTAGACAAAGCTTCTGGTGATGCAGGGTTTTCACCTGATTCTCACAAGTAATGAGTTCCTAAATGCTTTAGATTTAACCACACAGCATGTACCAACACAGGCCCTAACCTTGACTCTTCTGACAGGCAGAAAGGTTATGGGACCTGGACCCAATTTTGCCCCCATCCAGCAGGAAGTAGTTATAGACAAGGAATCAATGCCCATAACCCCTGAAAGAATTCAGGGGCCCAAATCCTTGAGGGGGAAACGTTAGCTTGGTAGGAAATAAGACATGAGGAGAGGAGGTACAGAACAGGCTGTGTAAACAAATGGGATGCTGAGTAAGAAAACTCACTGCAGGATAAGGGTGGATGCAGAGACCCCAGTGCCACTGTACTGGGGCATGTGATGCTCCTACCCGCCTCTGGAGTATCTATCGTTTGCTGATCTTTCCTGGCAGTCTGAATCAACGTTTGGAGGTGCACTTGTTGCTTGCTGCTTCAAAACTGTCTCTTGTTTTCATCCTTCAATTGTGAGAAGACAAGAACTGAGGAGTTCAACAGCTGCTAACACCAGGACGCACATGCTGATATATGTAGGGGTAAAGGTGCATCATGTCTGCAACTTAGTCTTAGGGGAAAATGTCTGTATATCTCTAGAAAGGGAGGAAGAGAAGAAAATGATAAGGCAAATGTGGCAAAATGTTAACCAGGCCATGGAAACAACCCAAGTGCCCATCAATTCATGAGTGGATAACTAAAATCTGGTATATGCTCACAATGGAATATTACTCAATCCTAAGAAATGACAGTGAGCTAGCACCATTTATGCTATCCTGGATTAAGCTTAAGCCTGTTATCCAAAGTGAGGCGACACAAGACATGGAAAATGGGCTCCACATCTACTCGCCATCAAATTGGCACTGACTGATTTAAACTTTGGTTTTCAAATGGTGGCAATGCTCACCAGAGATTCGGTGTGTGGGGGGGCACCCAACCTTAGGGATGGGATGAGCATTTTGGAGGGGGAGGGCATACCTCTAACCCTTCTTAGGGAGAGGCAAAGATATACAATGTAACCAAAATGTTAAAAAAAAAAATTTTAACAGGTGGTGGGCAGGCAGGTGTGGGGAGGAGGAAAGGGGTGTGTGCTTCCATAACGTGTGTGATGTACACCACCAGGGGATTGGACATATCGGGGTGAGGGAGGGGCAGGGGCAATATTTGT